>CM071863.1:61051976-61106611 GCA_036759665.1 Gynandropsis gynandra
TTATGATCGTCTTCGCACTTTTGGATGCCTATGTTATGCACATAGAGGAAAGAAAGAGACGGATAAGTTTGCTTCTCGTGGTCACAAGTGTATCTTGATTGGGTTTCCATTCGGACAGAAAGGATGGAAGGTGTTTGATCTTGAGACTCGTGAGTTTTTTGTCTCTCGTGATGTGGTGTTTTTTGAGCATATTTTTCCATTTGCGGAAGGCTCTACGGGCTCAACTTCACGAGTATTATCTTCTACACATCCGACTCTTCATCCTTCCGTTTTTTATGATTCATCGGACATGTTTCATATACCACAGATTTCTGGTTCTTCTGACAGGGGGCGGTCTGATTTGCCCCATGGTGATTTTCCACCTGAGGAATCATCGCCCGAGTCTTCATCTCGTGATGCGTCTACACCCGTTTCTACTCCAGATGATGGTTCAGGGTTATCTGCTGTTGAGGTACTTGGTCGTGGTCATCGTACCAAGGTTTCTTCTGTTAAGCTTCGGGATTATGTCACTTACTCTGCTCGCTGTCTTGAAGACCCCTTTCGCATTTCTTCTCCGTCCTCTTCATCGTCCTCAGGTACTGTCTCGTATCCCATAGCGAATTACGTTACTAATGTTAACTTTACTTCGAGACATCGTGCTTTCCTTGCAGCTATTGACACTGGCAGCGAGCCTCGTTTTTACTCTTGGAACGAGGCTCTGCAACAGGAACTTAGTGCTTTGGCAGACAATGACACTTGGAGTTTGACACCTTTGCCACCGGGGAAGAAAGCTATTGGATGTCGATGGGTTTACAAGATCAAGTACAAGTCTGATGGGAGTATCGAACGCTACAAAGCTCGACTTGTTGTTCTTGGCAATCGGCAAACTGAAGGCGTTGATTTCGAGGAGACTTTTGCTCCCGTTGTGAAGATGACGACCGTTCGCACATTCTTGGCCATTGCTTCCGCAAAACAATGGGTTGTTCATCAGATGGACGTTCACAATGCTTTCTTACATGGTGATCTACATGAAGATATCTATATGAAGGTTCCTCCTGGTTTCTCATGTGACGACCCGACTCTTGTTTGCAAACTGAAGAAGTCTCTCTATGGTTTGCGACAAGCTCCTCGTTGTTGGTTTGACAAGCTCGCCACTGCACTTCGTGCATATGGTTTCCTTCAATCGCGGTCAGATTCTTCTTTGTTCACTTTGGTTCGAGGTACGCGACATCTGCATGTTCTTGTTTATGTTGATGATCTTTTGATTGGTGGGAATGATGTTGACATGATGGAGGTCTTCAAGACATATCTTCGGCACTGTTTTCGTACTTGGGGTTCTCAAGTATTTTTTGGGAATTGAAGTTGCCAGGATTTCTGATGGGATATACTTGTCGCAGCGTAAGTATGCGTCTGACATTGTTTCCGAGTGCGGTCTTCTTGCATGTCGCCCTGTCACTTTTCCTCTCGAGTAGAATCATCGTTTGTCTGATGCTTCTGGGGCATTTCACTCGGATCCTGAGCAGTATCGTCGTCTTGTGGGGCGTCTTCTCTACTTGACTACCACACGCCCAGATATCAGTTTCGTGGTTCATACTCTTTCTCAGTTCATGCAGCAACCACGTGAGGAGCATTGGCTTGCTGCATTGCGAGTGGTTCGTTATTTGAAGGGTTCCTTACGAGTGAGCTCATATGGTTGCGAGCTCTACTTCGGGATTTTGGCATTCTTCCTTCGGCTCCTATACGAGTTTTCTGTGACAATCAGGCTGCTTTGCACATTGCTGCAAATTCTGTGTTTCATGAGCGAACGAAACACATTGAGATAGATTGTCACTTCATTCGAGACGCAGTTCAGGACGGCACCATTCAGACATCTCATGTTAGTTCGTCAGAACAGGTTGCCAATATCTTCACCAAGGCGTTGGGACAGAATCATTTTCTTTATTTGCGTTCCAAGTTGGGCATTCGAGATCTTCATACTCCAACTTGAGGGGGCGTATTAGGGTTAATTATGTATAAGGGTATTTTTGTAATTACGCATAGTCGTATTAGGGTTTGTAATTCTATTTAAACGAGGCTTAGACCTAATAATACATACACGTTTCATTCTAATTTGGCAGATACGAAATTATTTTGGTAATTTTATTCGAAACGCAACAAAACGTAACATAATTCTGGATTTTAAAATTCCGCATTTCGCGGCGTTTACGGACGACTGCGACTCCACCAATCGATTTTAATATCGCCCCAAATCATCAAAAAACACAATTAACGTATTTGTGTTTGGCTGCGACTCCACCATACCTTTAAAATCATTCATCTAATTTTCCATGGATTCTTCGATCAACTTCCACCTCGAAAGTTCCCGACTTCTTGAAATCTGCGATTTTCTTTTTTTGTCGGAATCGGCTAGTATTTATAAATAAGAAATATAGAATAGCAATGCATGCATGGGTGACCAATAGACACGTGCCTTTTGAAGCCCCTTCGAAAAGGAGGCACGTGTACTATTTGTTCTTCTTTCTTCCATGTCTTCTAGGGTTATCCCTTTTATTCAATGTCAGAAATTAAAAAAAAAACACTTTATAGAAAAAAAAATGCTTAGCAATCTCGTGAAAACATCTTCGAGCTCAAATCTTATAAAAGCATGTGTTTACTCTCTTCCTCTTAAGGTAAATATATATATACACACACATACATATACACACAATATAATTATCTATATATAAATATATATAATACATGTATGTTGAGATATAAAGATAATTGAATTACTTGATGATATGTAAAAAAGAAGAGATCATGGAGTACAAGCGGTGGGAAGAAAGAGGGAAGGGCGCCGTCGACGGCGGAAGAGTTCGAGAGAGCTGCGGAGGAGAAGGCGAGGGAAGGCGTCGTTAGCCAGACTGTTGAGAAGGCCTACGACGGTGTCGCCGGAGCTGTGGCCGGAGATACGACGGTGAAGAATAGGTTCAAAGAGAATGATGACTCCCACAAGAAGGGAGATGATGACGGTGGTTTGCCCATCAACACTTCTAAAGGCACTTAGGTTTTAGTATTATTATTATCATATATATAAAAATCAATGGAATGATAATAATTAAATAATATTATATATATTATAGAAAAAAATGAGAGATCGATTTTGTTCTTTCGATCAAATGAAGATGTGGAATGTTTTGTTGTGTTGTATAAATCAATTTATATTGATTATGTTAGATTTGAAGAAGTGTTTTAATAAAATAATTTTTAATTTGTATAAAATTTATGGAATAAGTTATTCTTTCTCTCTCTCTCTCTCTCTCTCTCTCTCTCTCTCTCTCTCTCTCTCTCTCTCTCTCTCTCTCTCTCTCTCTCTCTCTCTCTCTCTCTCTCTCTCTCTCTCTCTCTCTCTCTCTCTCTCTCTCTCTCTCTCTCTCTCTCTCTCTCTCTCTCTCTCTCTCTCTTTGTGTCCTCCTCCGTGTTGTTATCGTTCTAACCCGAATTGTTCTGATCTTACCACTTGCTTGTTTATGATGATTTATAGTTTTTCTGCAAGTTTTGTCTCGTTCGATTCTATTGAATTGGGTTATAGCATTGATTTCAATAGAATACATGATTGCTTGGATTCTCGGTTTATGTTGGGATTTAGTGCGTGGAGGATTTGTTTATGTATTTTTTTAAAGAAGACGCCTTTAAGGTGTTCGATAGAATGCCAATTAGAAAGCAAGGCTTTGCTTCTGTTGCTGAATCTCCTATGATCTATGGAGTGATTTTATTTATTGGGTTCATGGGGTTTATGTGCATTTTATATCCCATAATTAAGTCTTAAACAATACATAGGCAATCCAATTCATTTTATATCCCCATAAATAAGTCTCACATTACAAGATCCTATTACCCATTATACGCATAGGCTTTGCATTAACAATCATGTATGATCTTCTAGAAGCTTAGTATTCATAAGAAATTTGTCATATATCTCGATTTCATTACACTCCTCTCCTCTTTTATGATCTTCTATTCATTGAATTTGAAACAAAAATCCTGTTTTTCTTAGTTAACTAGAATTATCCCAATGCTCCATTCCATGTAATCTAGCTAAGACCCCAACGAAAGTTGCTGTAGTATAAGTGCAAGGCTCTGTTTGCTTAAAGTTATCTCTTTTATCATTGAACTCATCATTTTCATCAGGGCCACCCACAATTGCTCCTATGATAACATTCGGGTTTGGATCTTTGCTATGGAACCATTGATGATAGCCATCGATACATCCGATGAAACTCTTCTTTTCTCGGTACGATACAATTGAGGCTCCTCTATGATGTACCCTTTGTGGATACCTTGAACCATATCCAACCATATAGCTCATACCTTTTGGATTATCACCCAAAATGTAATCAGCTTGTGATTTCGCAAAGGCGAAAACTTCCATGGCACCAACTAGCCCTTGATCACACCTGAGTAACTGACTCGTGGCCTCGAGATAGTCAGAATAAACAGTGAGTAGAAACGTGGCCGTTACCACGTACTGTAAGTTGTTCCATTGCCTAGTGTATAACATTCCTCCATTGGTGCGACGGACATTGGCTACATTGTTCTTGTTCAGACAAGCACATAGGTAATGTTCTGCCTTTTCCTTGTACTTGTTTAGTACATGTTTATGTTCCTCGTGTTTCTCTTGGCTTAACAACTGCGAGGAGAAGGCGGATTTAAGAATCAACGAATCAAAACGAAAACGAGAGAGTAAAAGTACCATTGAAGCGATGATTTGAAGGCCGGCGAATTTGATGTCCCAACTGAATTCAGTGATGGCCCAAGTGATCCCACCGAATTGAAGAGCGTTATTGAGGGCATAATTGAGGTACGTTGGGTCGTCGGTGGCTTTGTAGAGCCAAAAAGCAGACCATAACAACTCATCTTTGTACCCACTTATAGATTTGTAGTATCTCTTTGCCTCCTTTACACTCTCATCGTAGTTTCCTCTGTATTTTTCTCCAAATTCAAATAACTATTACACAAAATTAAACCCATTTTATTAAATGGGTTTGCTCAAATTAAACCCTTTATTAAATGGGTTTGCTTCAAATTCAATCTAAAATGGTTAATTTAAATTCAATCTAAAAAATTGTTTCAAAAGTTTATAAATTTATCAATATTACACATAGAACTTTAGTTGGATTAGTTAGGTTCATAATTCATCATGATTTGAATATATCGATAGTGGGTTCTCGATTGCGATTTTAACGTTTTACGATCGAACCTAGATGTGAGTTGTGATGTATATTTCATATCAGCTAAAGATATGAACCTTGCCCATATATATATATATATATATATATATGATGTTGGACAATTTTAAACTCTTGAGTTAGTTTTTTATATTAATTAGATCCAAATTTATATTTGACATTTAGGAGTCTATGATGTTATATACTTTATATAGTATAGTTTAATATTATTTATGATTATATCTTATAGGAGATATATAATAGTTCAATATTATATATAAGAGGTCGATATAATATAGTTCAATACTAAATATGATTCTGTATTGTAATGGTTATAGAATAGTTCAATATTATATATAATAAATATTATATATAAGAGGTTATGATTCAAGATAATTTAATATTATACATAAAAGCTTTTTGTATTGTAATAAATATATATAATAATTTATTATTATATACAAGAGATTATCATTTATTTCGTAATTAATAATAAAATATTAGAAGGATCAAATTGTAATTAATTGAGGTCATAAAAGTGAAGATTTGGGTACCCAAGAAAATAAATGAGCTTACTTGCTTTGCATGGTGCAGTAACAAATGAGAATAGTTTGGATCTTTTGTTCTGAAAACAATGGAGGCTGCCGCCATGGCCGCCGCTGTCTCTCCGGCGACTTCAGATCCCGGATTCTTCTCGTCGATCTTATATGCTTTTCGTGATGTCGTCATGTCCTCAGGCCGTTGCCAACATCCGTGGTCAGTCTCACCGTCACCAACCTAACCATTAAAATCTAAAATTTTATAACATCTTATAAATTATAATATTATATGATAAATTATCCCACATCGATTAAAATATAAACTTTGAATTCATATATGATATTTGACAAATCTAAACTCTAGAGTTAATTTTTGGGATTAGTTAGGTCCAATTCATCTTTGATATGGTCCACAATTACGGACCACTTAGAGATTACTATGTTGTCTGCAAATTTGCGGACAGATTAGAGACGGATGTTTCAGTCCACAAAATCAGTCCCGAAATCTTATTTTTCTTATAGTGATTGAATATATCGATATTGGACCTCCGATTGCGATAACCACGCTCTAAAACCGAACATGGACACGAAGGGAGTGTTATGATAAATTATCTCACATCGATTAGGGCATGAATTTTGAATTCATATATGATATTGGACAATCCTAAACTCTAAAACTAACTTTTGGGATTAGTTAGGTCCAAAGTATTATGTTATTATATCAAATGGGTATTAATAAATTGATGTGGAAAATACAAAAATAATTATAACGAACCTGGACCCATAATTCGGTTGGTTTTGTATGAGCCTTGATGAGATAATCAGTTCCCCATTTGATGGCGTGGAGGGCTTGAGGGTATTCTCCGGCATCGGATATTTGAGGACCGTATTGGATCACTCCCCACGACAACATAGTCATCGAAAAAGCCATCGGAAAACCGAACTTTACATTATCTCCGGCGTCGTAATATCCTCCGACCAAGTCTACCTAAAACGACCAAACCACACATTTTTCATTTCTTTGCACAATGACCCATGAACTTTCAATTTGTGCAGAAACAACCCTAAATATGGAATAATATAAGACGTACGTACGCCTTGTTGAAGGCCGTCGGTGAGGGCTGAATGGTGTCGCCATGTTGATCTCTGGTTATAAGGTAAATGACCTGAACGCTGTGACTCCAAGTAAATGAAGCTTTTGGAGAGAGCTTCTGTGTAATTCAGAGTTTTATTTGGTGCCGCCATTGTTGTGAAGAATATGAAGCTTTGAAATGTTATCACCGACCATCTTCTTACGTAAAGCCTCCCCATTCTCTCTCTCTCTCTCTCTCTCTCTCTCTCTCTCTCTCTCTCTCTCTCTCTCTCTCAGTACATATATTGGATTTTTACTCAAACTGGCCAAAGTGTTTATTTGTAATAATTCTAAGATATGCCTCATTTAGTCAAAATATCAAACATATATGATATCTCTTAATTAAATATCACTTTTTTTAATATACTTTAATGTAATATATATTATAAGGAAAGTTTCATAAGTACCATTTTTGGTCGCGGATTCGTTTAACTTTGTGATTTCCATATATGGATTATGATTGGACAATATTACATTTATTAAAACTCTAAATAGAAAACTAAAAAATAATAGCTTTTTTGAAATTCAACATAAATAGTTTATTTTCATATCAAGAACGCAATATTAAATGTGTGTGTATGTATATAATAATAATATAGTATAATTTATGACAGATTTTAATGTCCAATTTTGATGTTTATATAATAAATATATACGTGTTATATCCAAACATGAATCAAAATTTGAAATAACTAATATAGGTTTAAATATATATTTTAATTTGTTTTTCTCTTGCAGCTAAAAGCAAATGTTTTATTTGTATATGTCCAGGCTTTCTTGGTAAAAAAAGATAATATGTGAAGGTGAATATTAGAGGAGAGTGTGATGTTTATATTGGTAAAAATCCGTATTTGTTAATTATCCATCAAAAATCCGTTAAATTCACTATTTCGAGTAAAGTTCTAAAAATCGATCCAATTTTAATCTAAATTGACCATTTTTTATCGAACTCGATCTGATTTAGACCTCGTTTTGAACCAATATTAACTCGATTAGATATTAAAATGTTAATTTTTAGGCGATTATATGAATTTGCTACACATAAACAATTAATGTTTAATGTTTTGGATAATTACATCAAATCAAGTTAATCAAATCGATTTTATTGATTTCGAATCAAAATGGAGTAAAATTTAATTAATTGCATCAAAATCGAGTTAATTAAATCGATTTTATTGATCCAATTTAGACGCAATTAACCACCCCAAACCACATTTTTGGAATCGAAACCAATTAAATTGATTCGATTAACTTGATTTTAATCGAATTGTCACACAATTAACAAAATCGAACCCAAAGTTTTACTACAACAAAGAAATCGATACGATTATTCAAACAATTAACACAAATTGTAACAAAATCATATATAACTATCTAAACATTAATATTTCAAAATATAAATAGATTAAAATCGAGTAAAAATTGCATAAAAATCGATTCAAGACCGAATTAAGCAGATCGATTTCAATAACATGATTTAAACACAATTAATTAAATTAAAACCAATTTTGTACTTGTAATAAATTAAATCGATCTGATTAACTCAATTTGATCTGATTTGATATAATCAACAAAATCATACTCAATTTTTGATTCAAAATCAATTAAATCGATTAACTTGATTTTGACGTAATTATCCAAAAATTAACATTTATTATTTATATTTGTAATAAATTCACATCTAATTTCCTAAAAGCTAACATTTAAATTTTAATTGGATCAAAATTTGGATAAAAAATGGGTCAGATTTGGGGAAAAAACGAGTCGAAATCATATTAAGATTAAAATTCGAGGGGAAAGTCGGACTAAAACGACATTATCAAGGAAAAATAAACGTTTTTTCCAAAAACAAATGCCAAGAAATTGTCGTTTTTTCCAAAAACAAATGCCAAGAAATTGTCATTTTTTCCAAAAACAAATGCCAAGAAATTGTCGCAATTCCTTACGAGAAAAAATACATGGATCCGAAATTAGTTTCGAATTCGAGAGAAAAAAATATATTTAAAACTACAATATAAACTCAAATAATAAAATTATTAAAACCACGAATTCGAATACATATTTTACAGTTTTACAAACAGGCATCCATATATATATATTAATTTATTAAAATATTTTTAATCATATGATATTTACAAAAAATTCATTATCAGATTTAATATAAATCGAATATATGAACTCAGATGTAATTCTGAATCAATATATATTCCAAGGTTAAAAAAGCGCTATACGCTAGACAGAAGACACCAATCGCCTTGCGCCTAGACGAAGTCTAGAAGGTGTTTAGACGGGCAAGACAAATATATATATATATATATTATTTAATATAATTATAATCTAAATATTTAATTTAAAATATTTATAAGTAAATAAAAGTTAAAACACAGATATAAATAAATAATTTAGTATTTATAAAAAATATCTATAAATACTGAATTCACAATATCAAACTTAGGACGACAAATAACTTCATAAAAAACAAAATACAAAAAACGGAAATCAAGTGAGGACAATATTAGAACAAGGCAAGGGCGAATGCGAGAGATGAAACAAAGACGAAGATAAGAAATAAATGCGATGACAAGAGATGAAAGCGATGACAAGATACGAGAACCAACGACATATAATAAAACGAAGATGAAGGCAAAGACAAAGATTAAGGACGACGGCTAAGATGAAAGACTCAGTTGAAATTAATAGACGAAAACCGATGCAATAGATATAAATAGATGAATGCAATGATGATATCAAGTGAGGACAATGTTGCACTTAGTGTTTTTTTAAGTACCAAAACGATATCGTTTTGATATCGTTTTGACGTCACTTTTTTTTTCTAAAAAAAGGTCCACCTAAAGATTAGTCAGGCGACCAGAAGACGCCCAACGTCTACCGCCTAGAGCACTTTTTAGAACATTGATATTATTCTAATATAAAAAATTGAATTAAACTCATAAACATCTATCCATTTTTTCTAATACCGAAAAACGGATACACATATCACAATTCGAGTTCGGATACCCGTATTTCACATATTTGATTCGTGTAGAAAAAACATTAGCCATTCGAACCCTACTACTGAGTACTTTCAAATGATTTAACAAAACCCTAAAGTTACAAAATAAGGATTAAAAATAAAAATAGTTTGATTAGACTCTAAGCGAAGTTTCATAATGATTCACAAAGGCAGGCATAAACCAACGAAGAACCAAAGGTTTATACAGTGACCTCAAGTTCTAACCACAAATGGTCACATTAAACAGACATTCAGATCCATTTCACCACAAACATGAACATCAAACAAAAATAAAAACCCTAGAATTTATTATCATGCCCTTATACCTCCGGTCTGATGAAGCATGGCATCAATCTCATCACCATCTTCCATCTCCAACTGTAGTATCAGAGATTGAGTTTGTATTGAACTTTGAAGTGTAAGATAAGATTCTGTTAATGGTGGAATCAAATAACATTACCTCATCAGGAGTCTGCTCTCCACGGAGACGACGTCCATCGAATAAGAAAGCAATTGAATTGATGTCTACAGATTGTCGGTCACAATAAGCATTCATCAGTTTCTTCAATTGAGTACTTCTCTTGATCCTGAAGAACACTTCATTTCCATCCTATACATATCGAATTTGCGAAAATGAATTCAAGGCCTTTTAAACAAGGAGAAGAATGACATACCATATATCAAGAACTTGTAAATCAAAACACTTACACATGATTTAGCCTATCTTCAAATTGGGATAAGGAATCAATTTTTACTCAATCATTTTTAAGTATGAACACAACCCATTAGATACAAATGTCTCAATCTGTACACATAATCTACCAATTCATGCCACCCACTTCTAAGATTCTGTCACATACACGATAGGTTAAACTGCAATGGATTTAGGTTAACTGCAATGGATTTAGGTTAACTGCAATGGATTTAGGTTAAACTGCCATTGATTTAGGTTAAACTGCCATTGATTTAGGTTAAGCTGCCATGGATTTAGGTTAAACTGCAACGGATTACTAGCAAAATAATTTGGCAAACATCATTGGAGAACTGTATGAAGTGGTCAAACTATTCATTTAAGACGATTCCACAAAAGTTTTTGAATTCAGGAACCAAACATACGCTTAAATTTCATTCAAACAATAAGAACTGTTCTATATTACAAACAATTCTTGTCCATCTGACCTAATAAACAATCACGACATACTGACACAATTCCAGACAATTTCATAACAGTCAGACTAATCAAGCACGCATATACGTATGTTTTGCCTTCTATCGTAAACAATGAAACAAGATGAAGATATCGTTTATGTTTAAATCGCAGAATTCCCTCTGCATAACGAACTACAACTCAACAAAGAGAATCCAAAACCCTAGATCAGAGAAATAGACAGATACCTGGCCTTTAACCTTGAGATTGATGTGCGCAGACGTGTCGCCGGGCTTCTTATCTTCTTCCTGGTTGGCCGACATAAGTAATTCGCAGATTATTCACCGGAAAACTTCGATCTGTGGAACAAAGTGGCCGGAGTGAGGAATTTAGCGTGATCAGAGTGGCGGCTCCGAATCGATAGAGCAGAGAAAATGAAAGACTAATGCTTTTACCCTGGAGGAATCCGATTCTTCTACTGCGTCTAGCATATTGTAGGGTGCCTAACGAACGGCTTAGATTCTTTTGATGATTTCTAATCCAACGGCTGAGAGAGAGCATCGCATTCGTATTTAAACGACATCGTTTAGACACAACTTATTAGGCTGCTGCCCTTAGGTTATGTTTGGGCTTGCTATTGGGCTGTCACATTTTCATATGCAACACTCACCCATTTATTTTTTATTTTATTTTTTCTAAACTATTCCGCAACCGCAATTAGTTGTATTTATTAGTGTTTACTATGTAATTAGTTGCTCTCTAAAATGATTTTTATAATGATTAAAATATAAATATATAATATTATGATGAGATATCTCACATTTGTTTAAAATATTAATTCTATATTTCTATATAGTATTGATAACTATAAACACTTGATTGATTTTTAAATTAATTAGATATAAATATATATTTGATATAGTATTAGAGTTTAATTCGTCCCGAATTGAATATATCGATATTGGATCTCCGATTGAGTTTGTCAATATTTCAAAACCGAACTTAGCTTGGACGTGGGAGAAAAAATTATAATAAATTGTCACATATCAATTAGGATATTAATTTTAAACTTATATATATATATATATGATACTAAATAATTTTAAACTTATTAAATTAATTTTTAGGATTAATTAGATTCAAACTCGTATTTAATAAATGATTTAACTAAAATCTAGGTTACAAACAAAACCCTAGTTCATAATGAATAAATAAGATATTATTTATATATATATATATATATTACCCATAAACGTATATGTTTTTTTTCAGTAAAATAAATTATTAGGTTAACCAAATGTCAATATTTGTATCTACATTGGTTATTATTAGGAGTATTGCGTAAAGATCAATTAATATTAGATTAAATAAAGCTCAACTGTCTCCTATCTGCAAATCAACCATAGGAATATAAATTTCCTTGGTGGATAAGAATATAATTGTATATAGATATATGTTCATATCACAAAGTCAAAATAATGAAATTTTAAATACTTTAATAAAATTATAAAAAATTATTTATAATATATAATTGAGTATAATGACAATGGTCTCCGTGTATAGACTTTGCCGACTTCAAGTTTACGAGAAAAAGATACAATACCGAGACGTACGACATCAACAAAACCCTATAGATAATAATATATTATAACATATAATAAATAATATATTTATATAATTATAAAATAATACGTTTGAATTTATGGAAATAGTTTACCAAATTGCGATTCCGCGTGCGAAAGGTCATCGCTCAATGACGCAACTATGAAACAAGTGTTTATTATCATGAATATTTTGCTATTAATATGAATATTTAAATTTTTTATTTCGTATTTTTAAAATTTTAATATTTAATCGTATTCATCGTCGAATTTAAAAAATAATAATAATTGGTTCTTTGCTAAAACATAATATTTCGAAACAACGTTACTCAATAAATGTGGTAAAATGCGAGTTGCTTTTAACATATTATATATTGAATTACTATTGCATATATATGATAATTTTTGTGGGGATTTTATCGTGTTATGTGATAATTTTAACGATATAATGAAAATAATTAACTATGATAATCTTTTCGAAATTATTATTATATTTTTAATAATTTCAACCTATATTTGCTAACCATCACTTTTAATTCGAATATTTCTCTATTTTTTATATTCTTCGACAAAATATAAAAAGTTGAGTGTACTAAACAATATAACTATATTTTCATTTTTAAATAAAACTAAAATATAATACTATTACAGATAAAACATATACTGTACCAAAATTACCATTTTTACAATACAAGAGGATATGATATTATAATAATGTTTATTTTTCTCTTTTTCGTCACAATTTGAGTCACAATGCGATAGTTTATTGACACGGCGTCGTCTAAAGTCAAGCGTTGCATCATGTTTTTCTCCGGGTGGATATCAAATCCAATATATATATATACACACACACATACATATGTATATATAATCGGGGTTGACAGATATAATACTAAATAAACATTATCTAATATACTATTGCATATTAAAAAGACACATAAAAACGTGTTGTGTAAAAAGTGTTACAATTTCAGTATAAGTATATAATTTTTTATTTTTATGTATTTGGTTATACGTTTATATTTGGTGAGCTTTGGTGGGTGTATAATTATTATATATATATGTATAATAAGAAGAAAGAATAATACCGTTTAATACACAAGTTTGTGTGTGTAAACACATTTATAATGATGATATATATCTATATATATGTATATGTGTATGAACATACTTGTAGCCGCCACTAAAGTGGCTGAAATGTCATTATTATTAATGTGTAATCAATAATGCCCAAATTTAAAATAGTATGGTCATTATTACATGGTAATTATGACTAGTAAATTAAATCATTACGAGTAAATTACAAATATAAAAGATCCACAACGCGAATATTAGGTGACGCTCGGAGACAATAAAAAACGGTAATGTAATAAAATATAAATTTATATATAAATGAGAAAAGACAAAATATATGGAAATAAGAAAATGAGACGTTATAAAATCAGAGCTCAAACGTTCAATTTTAGTAGGTCACGTCACATGGCAGATGGCCCGTCTTTTTGCCACTAATAACATTTAAGTACCACATTTATAATTTTTATAATTTTTTAGAATTTAATTAGGAATTTACGTTATATTGGTTTATTTTACACATTCAAATAAAAAATAAAGTGGGGTTAAATTTTTTTTATGTGACTGACAACACTGATAGCAAGAATCCAGAGCAAGAGATCAGAATCGTACGATTGAAACGGTCAAATTGATAATATAATAATTATTTAAAATTAAATAAATAAATAAGTTACTCCGACATATAATCGGAGTTGAAAACTTCGAACAAATCTACAGTTAAATCTCCACTTCTCTTGTTCTTGTTCACAAAATCACCAAACGTGGGTCCCACCCCCACTCCTCCACCTTCCCCACCTTCCCCTTTAAATACCCCTCCGATCTTCTCCGTCACCGGAAAGTAGCTTCTCTCTCTCTCTCCCCCTCTCTCTCTCATCTAAACGACAGGTCTCGCCTGCGTTTCAAGCTCTGTCATGGCGACGTTCTTGATCTTTTCCATTTTCATCTTCTTCTCATCCATTCCCTTAATCATTGCAGGTTAATCTCATTCACTCACATATCTTCGGTCTTCGTGTTGTTTACATTGTTTTGATCTGATATCTTTTTTTCATATGTTATTTTCAGATTCTGGATCGGTCGGAATAAACTATGGTCGGATTGCCGACAACCTCCCGCCGCCGGAGAAAGTCGTGGAGCTTCTCAAGAAACATGGAATCGACAGAGTTAAGCTTTACGACACCGATAAGAATGTTTTAACGGCGCTGGCAAATTCCGGCATCAAAGTCGTTGTTGCTCTTCCCAACGAGCTCCTCTCCTCGGCCGCCGCCGACCAGTCGTTCGCAGACAATTGGGTCGAAGCCAATATCACCAGATATCATCCAGCGACGGCGATCGAAGCCATCGCCGTCGGTAATGAGGTTTTCGTCGACCCTAACAACACGACGGAGTTTCTCATTCAGGCCATGAAGAACGTTCATAACTCTCTGGTGAAATACAATCTCGATAGTTCAATCAAGATCTCGTCACCCATAGCTCTCAGTGCCTTGGCTAGCTCGTACCCACCGTCCGCCGGTTCGTTCAAACCGGAGTTGGTCGAACCGGTTATTAAACCGATGCTGGATCTCCTCCGTCAAACGTCGTCGTTTCTCATGGTGAACGCGTACCCGTTCTTCGCTTACGCTGCAAACGCCGATAAGATCTCATTGGATTACGCTCTGTTTAAGGAGAACGCCGGAAGTGTGGATTCCGGTAACGGATTGAAGTACAACAGCCTCTTCGAAGCTCAAATCGACGCCGTTTTTGCCGCCATGTCAGCACTTGGTTACGACGACGTAAAGTTAACAGTAACGGAGACTGGATGGCCGTCAGCTGGAGACGAGAACGAAATAGGCGCCGGAGCAGCCAACGCGGCGGCGTATAACGGTAATCTAATCAAGAGGGTGTTAACGGGAAATGGAACGCCGTTAAGGCCGAACGAACCACTTAACGTCTATTTATTCGCGTTGTTTAACGAGAACCAAAAGCCGGGTCCCACATCAGAGAGAAACTACGGGTTGTTTTACCCAAACGAGGAGAAAGTGTACGACGTTCCATTGGGGACGAAGGAAGAAAAGTCAACGCCGGTCAACGAGAGCAAGGCAGAGGTTCCGACGGCAGCGCGTGGAGGAGGATTAGGGCGGACATGGTGTGTGGCAAACGGAAAGTTAGGGGAAGAGAAGCTACAGAAGGCTCTGGATTACGCTTGTGGTGAAGGAGGAGCTGACTGCCGTCCGATTCAGCCAGGTGCCACGTGTTACGATCCTAACACGTTAGAGGCCCATGCTTCGTATGCTTTCAACAGTTATTACCATAAAAACGCACGTGGGGTTGGCACGTGTGATTTTGGTGGTGCGGCGTACGTGGTCACGCAACCTCCTAGTACGTACTCTATCATTTTCTCTCTCCCCAATGCAATTTAATTAATTAATATTTACGTATTTCATTATTTTTTCTTTGACGTGAAGCGACATAATCATATACAAGTGTTTAATTTCTATTTTTATTTATAACACAATTTTAAAGTGTTATTTAAGCATAAATATAAATATAATTTGTTTGGGTTGTTGTGATTGTAGGATTTGGGAATTGTGAGTTTTCCACAGGACATTGAAGGAGGAATCTGGCGAATTTCAATGGCATTTATTTTATTTTTTAGGTAGATTTGTGTTTAGGTATACGTTGATTATAATATTTATATATAATTATGCCTATTATCATTTTTATTTATTTACTGTACTATGTTGTTCTTCGTGAGATGTAATATTAGACATGTTACATCAGGAGTATCTTATATATAAGTATTTAAATTACGTCCAAAGTTTCAAATTTTTTTTTAAAAACATAAAATTTCACAACGTACTAAAATTATGAAATTCGATAATTTTATTTGAAATATTTAAATACATAATATAAACAAGTAATTTAATTATTTAAAAGTTTAGAAAAATAGTCGTATATAAAAGTATTTTCCTGTGAAATTAATATTATTATATTTATTTACTTATTAAAATTATGGGCTTAAAAAAATATTCAAGCTCAGCCCATATATAAAGTACCTAAGATGAAACTTCGTGCTTCTTTCCTCGTTTTGTTCTTCGAGCATCGCTCTACGTCGTAGCGATTTCTAAAGCCCCAAAGATCGAACAATCTACAGGTATTGATCTCTTTTTGCAGACATTTTCGAATCATCGTTTGATTTCTCATCATACCTTGAATCGAAAGAGATTTGATCTGTTTTGGGTTTGATGTTTTTACTATTGCACACAACCTGTTCGATGAAATTATCCAAAGGGTATGTTTTTTTTTTCGGTAATTAAACGAAGAAACATTCATTCTCAAGAATTATGAGTTCACGAGAGGCTTAAGTTAAACTTTCTTTGTTTAATGATTCAGGTTTTGATCTATTTTGGCTTTTGATGTTTTTACTATTGCACACAACTGTTCGATGAAATTACCCAAAGGTTATGTTCTTTTATTGAGATGATCTATTGGTGAATTAAGCGAATAAACATTCATTCTTAAGAATTACGAGTTCACTAGAGGCTTAAGTTAAACTTTCTTTGTTTAATGATTCAGTTTTTTTATCTGTTTTGGGTTTGATGTAATTACTATTGCACACAACCTGTTTGATGAAATTACCCAAATGGTATTTTTTTTTGTTGTTGAGATAATCTATTTGTGGATTAAACGAATAAACATTCATTCTCAAGAATTACGAGTTAATGAGATGCTTAAGTTAAACTTTCTTTGTTTATTGATTCAGTTTTTTATCTGTTTTGGGTTTGATGTATTTACTATTGCACACAACCTGTTTGATGAAATTACCCAAATGGTATTTTTTTTTGTTGTTGAGATAATCTATTTGTGGATTAAACGAATAAACATTCATTCTCAAGAATTATGAGTTAATGAGAGGCTGAAGTTAAACTTTCTTTGTTTGATGATTCAGTTGTTGAATTTTCGATAATGGTAACGAAGATGGTACCGCAACAATTAAAGAAGACAATAGGAGATAACCCAAAGAAGCTAGCAAATTTGATCGACCTCGTTAATCTTCCATCTACGCTACGAGAATTCGTGGGTCAATCTCAGATTTCTCGTTTAGGTTGTTTCATACGTGTTTGGTCTTACATCAAGACCAACAATCTTCAGGTTAAGTATATGACCATTAGTTTAAGATGATGATTACTTGTGAATCAAGTAAACTGATTTCTGATTTTGATTGGTTGGATTTTTCATGGTATGATAATAATCAGGATCCAAACAACAAGAATGTGGTGAATTGTGATGAGAAATTAAAGAGTATTTTACTTGGAAAGCAACGAGTTGAATTGGTTGAACTTCCTGCTCTTATCAAGCTGCATTTCCCAAAAGTATCGAAATAGAACAATGGTACTCATAGTTTTAATGACTATTTTGTCTTAATGGGTTTGAATCCGATTAATTTCTTCCTTTTGATTTTGTTTCAAGAACATATAAAACATATTCAATGTTGGCTTTTTGTTTGTACAACACATTTTATAATGCTTAGTCTATAAGTGGCAGAAAGAACAGGTTGAATCCCATCCTGAAAGTGGATCACTTGATCGTCAAAGGGCATTTTCGTCATTCGTACAATTAAAAGATCTCTCCTTTTTCCTGATTTGTGATTTTTTTTTTATTTCTTACACAACTTCATGATGTTGGTTTCTAGGGTTTGCTGCTCCAGGGATCGATTGTCGATCCAGATTGATTCCCTCGGTCAAGAATCACCGAATAAGGTAAGATTCTGTTCGAATTTTGATCATTTTTCATGCTTAATTGATTAGGGTTTTGCAAAAGATTCAAGTGGTTTATTCAAATTAGGAAAAATCCAACATTTTTTTTTCATATATGCAAGAATATAAAACCAAAAACATCATTTACAAAGTTATCATTGCAAGCAAGAAACAAACAAAACCAAACCTGATCTATCTGATTCACTATTCAGTTTGGTCTTTTAACATGCACTACTCAATTTAGTCTTTTAACATGTCTGATAAAAAAAAAAGAACCCTACCATGGAAAATTGGAGAGAAAAAAAAAACCAAAGTCTATGTCTTTAAGGGCTGTGATAGAACTAGAACTTACCCTGCATTTCTTGCCAAAGAATGTCTCCGAGCTTCACGTAAAGCCTTTGTTGCTCTTCATGACTGAGACTTCTCATTATCTATATACCCAAAAATATAACATTCAACAAATGGTAAACCCGTTCGTTAATCTTGACCCATACCACAAAAGGCTAAAAATTTAACCCTACATTCATGGTTTAATCCTGACCCATACCACAAAATGCGATAAGTTTAACCTTAGATTCATGGTTTAATCCTGACCCATACCAAGAAAGGCGAAAAGTTTAACCCTAGATTCATGGGTTGATCCTGACCCGTACCAAGAAAGGCGAAAAGTTTAACCCTAGATTCATGGGTTAATCCTGACCCATACCACAAAATGCGATAAGTTTAACCTTAGATTCATGGGTTGATCCTGACCCATACCAAGAAAGGCGAAAAGTTTAACCCTAGATTCATGGGTTAATCCTGACCCATACCAAGAAAGGCGAAAAGTTTAACCCTAGATTCATGGGTTAATCCTGACCCATACCACGAAAGGCGAAAAGTTTAACCCTAGATTCATGGGTTAATCCTGACCCAGACCACGAAAGGCGAAAAGTTTAACCCTAGATTCATGGGTTGAGCTTAAGTTTTGTAAAGATTCTGACCTGGTCTAGGATCATCTCAACACTGTAGTCCTGTGGTACGATGAATGATTGGATATAGATGTAAGCAAAAACTGCCATCACCATCTGAAAATCGAACGAAGATCAATTAGACTTATCTCAAGTGTTAGTCCTTCAGTGTTATCTTTTGAGTTGAGATGAATGGTTTCTCTAAGTCAGAAGGACTTCACTATGGTATGTGACATTTTGTTCAGCCGCCTAATTCGGATTAAAAGGGTTTTAAAAGCGGATTTCCATGTTACAGTTACTATATATAGCTTACTTGGCAATCCATTCTGTCAGTGAAACCTCCATGGCCTGGGATGGTGTCCCCAAAATCCTGTCAGCGGCAAAAGGAGATTAAGAAAACAGGACGAGAGATTCATTACGATAGATCTACGATCTTTAAACGACTACCTTGATCTTAAAAGCTCTCTTGAAACCGCTGGCAAAGAAGCCTCCAAAGGGTGCTATGATCGATGCGAATAAACCAAGACACAGAGCGTGCCATTGCACTGGTAGAATCGAGATTTCTTTCCATGGAGTCTGAAATCAAATGTGGATCTTTGTGAACACAAGATTACAAAAGAGCAATAGCTTCGTTAATCAAGAAAGATGAACTACTTACAAATTGGGCAATCCACCAAGGCAATGGGTAATACTCTGGCTTGAATAGAGGGCCTGGGTCACAGTGAAGCCAGCTCGTCGATAAATCCTGCAGATATCATATTTGCTTTGAAATAGAAAGAACAAACATTCAAATACAAGTGAAGTGGTGACGTTAATTACCTTCCTTGGACACGTGAGCCACTGGAACTGACCCAAGACATTTGCAAACTAAGCAGATGAATGAAGTCAATTGATATCCAAATAAGGAAAAATAAAGGGTTTGAATTTGTTGGATCAATGGATAATTTACCACAAATGCGGAGATTATCGTGGCTACCGATGCCCCAATGAAACCTTCCCATGTTTTCTTTGGCGACAATTTGATCAACGGCGTCTTCCCAAAATAGAACCCAAAGAAATATGCGGCAACATCGTTCATGGCAATTAGTGCTGCTGGTAAAAGAAACCTGCAAATAACCATAAAATCAGAAGATTTATCTTATGGCAAAGAAAACCATTGATGTGATTTCCATAGATGAGCAATTTACCAGAAAATCCCTTCGAAAATATTGGCAACGGTGAAAGAAGACTGTGTAAACACCACGATAAGGATCATATGCGTCCACGCGTATTGACCAAACTGATACTTGTACATCTTCTTCTTCAGTGTAAGGATAAACCACATGAAACCTGATCAAATCAACAAAGGGTTTTACCTCAGTGACGTATCCTTTCAATTTGTGAAACCATAACGAAGAAAAACAAAGAAATACGAAGCTTGTGGTAATGGAAACCAGACCTGCAATATATAGAAAATAGCAAATAACCATCTGATATTTGATGAGACCGCTCACAAGCTTGTAAAAGAATTTATCAGATGATACTGTGTTTACTAGCTGCTGACGCAGAATGCGGCCATAGACAAACAGCATAGCCGTAAAGAAGAAATGCCTGCGAGAAGTAAGAATCGGTCAGGTCGAGAATTGTGAGAATGTTGGAGGGTTAATACTCCTCAGCCTTGAATGAATTTGTATATACCAATTCAAGAGCCTAAACCCAGGTAAGCGTCGATCTTCATGAGCTCTTCTAAGAAGAAGAAAAAGCTCTCTTGCCATAAATATCTGTATGACCACAACCATAGCCCAAATGTAGAGATGACCCATGTAGATAATAAAGAGAACACCACCGAGCATCCATAGAGATGAACATGTTCTAATCCACATAGAACGGTACTTGCTTTCACTTGCGGTAAGTAAACTGCTTCCGTTTGATCTGTTAACATCGCTTGAGAACTGGTTGGAAGAACACCATCAGAGCTAGAATCTCAGATACAACAGAGCTTTAGATATTCATGAATGTGGAAATGTACGTACCTCATTTGATCTTCTACGGTGTCGAATGCGATGAGAAGGAGAACTAGGATAGTAATCTCGTTGTAGTGCTGTCGATCGAGCACTTGGTGAACTAGGAATTGGGTTATCCTTCTGTCCATTAGTCCTCACAGTTGGTGAATTCGGATAATTCTGATCCCTTTGCTTTCCAAATCGTGGTGAATTTGGATAATGATCCTTTTGCAATGCCATCCAACTTCTAGCAGCAGATTTCGAGATAATTATTTTCTTCAAATTACTTCTGCAGGTTATAAAAGAATTCAAACTTATCTAAGAAGAAAAAGAAAGGCATGTGATCAAATGGTACGCTTCTTCAATTATAAACTCATTTCTTCACCAATCTGTTCTGTTCCGATTAGTCCTTGAACCTAAAACACATACCGCAATAAATATATACGGTGCTATGGAATCAAATTAATGAATCGTTCATCTGTGTTCAAAATTTTGCCGATTCTTTTACTGAAGTTACTGATAAATATGTTTTTCCGACGTACAATTCATGGATGTGTGTTTGAATATGGTGAAAACATCGCCATGATCGAATTCCTTGAACTACACTCTTCACGAAAAGAAATTTCATATACGCATAAAATCGATAAGAATGTGATCAACCTACGATTATAATCATCAATATCGGTAAATCGGATTGAATCGAACTTATAATCCTCGATTTTAAAAACAGATCAAGAGAGCGATGAAAATCGAAAAAACTTACAGAAACTCGGACTTGGTAGAGTCTCTTCAATGGAGGAAAATACCGTCGAACGAAGGAATTTGAAGAAAACACAGAAAAGAAAAGAAAACCCTAATTAGAGAAATGTATGAATGATGAAAAAGGAGAAGACGAGAGGCGTAGTGGACGAGCACTCTTCACTACTTACAGATTTCGAAGAACGAAACAAACGAGAATCCAAAACAAGAAAGAGAAAAAAAATAAATAATAATTTATTATTTTTTAAAATGTTTACATAAAATGAGGAGCTACTCTCGAACGCCACGTGTATTCCGCAAATATAACACGTGTCATATATTATATTGGGCCTAAACTGGATTTTTTGGGCCTTATATGTCAAGCCCATCATTTGTGGCTTTGGTTTGGGCCTAAAATTTCAAGCCCATTATTTGTGGCTTATGAATTTTGTGCTAATTGTGGGTCCCATGTGACAGCTAGTTTTTCCAATTGGGCCCATTATTGGTCTCATATTTTTCCGACATTTAAGGTCAATCTTTTTTTAGATAATAGGAATGTTTGATATGTAATTCATAAATATGTATATTTATTTTAATGTAATTTAATATATATATATACTAATAGATTATAAATCATTAAATTTATATAATTTATATAGAATTTTATATTCCATTATTTTAATTTATTTTTACGAATTTTAATTATATATATTTAAGATAAAAATTATATAATTCTATATAAATAATATGAAATTCATTTCATTATAATAATTTCAACTTATTATTATATATATATATATATGTTTATATGTGTGTGACATTTCATACTTAACTCGTCCACTATTTGAACTGAATATGATTCGAACTATATTTAAAATGACAAGCAAAATGATCACAATGTCTAATAAAATTGAAATGATTGATGATTTAATATTACATTACATCTATTTTCATATATGTGATGACATCTATCTATCATTGATAATGATGATGACATATTTTGTTTTTCTAGTTTGGCTTTCCTCAGACAACTTTTTTCCTCCTCTCAATTACCACTTGCTCCATATCATCAATATATATTTACGAATTTGCCATTGTTAATGATATTATGAATTATGACTACCTTATCTCTTAATCTATTTGTTTGTCTCTTCATCTATCCTTGTAAGCCTATAAATAGAGGCAATTTCATTCACTTGAGAAATCTTCTTGAATAAAGAATTATCTTGCTCTACCTCTTGCTCTCTCATCTTGCATATTGTTCAAGTTTATTTTGCAACAGTTTTCAATTTCTATTTTCCACTGACAAATTAGCCGCTTGATTTGAAGGTGGGCCTTAAATTGGATTAACAATTAATTAAGATTAAGAGCAATAAATGTGGTTCGGTCAAAGAAGGTCAAAGAGACACAATAAGGACGGCAAATAAAACAAGAAGTCCTTTCTGTTCAGTGTCATGTTAGTAAATAACGCGAAATAAAAGGGTGATTTTGGTTCTTTTTTAGTTGATGAGGTTTGTTTGTACTATCTTAAGTCGGTCCCACATTTCCCATCTCTCTCTCCACCATAGATTTCTCTGTTTCCTATGCTAATGATCTTTCTCTCACTCTAAGCAGTGAGTCTTGCCAGAGAGAGAGATAGAGCGCTTCAGATCTGAGAAAGAGAGGAAAAATCTCGCATAAACCCTAGCTCCAATCTCAACCTCGGTAATTAGCTTTTTTGTGCTGTTTGATTTGATCGGTTTCCATGTCTGACACTCTTCTCAGTTCTTCTTTGCTTCGATTCTGTCAACAATGCAGTTCGATTTTCGAGATATTCGTGTTTTTTATCTGCGAAACGGACTTGATCTAGGTTTCTTTCGAGCTCTGATCGGAGTTGATCCGGATTTTAGCTGCATAGTTATTTGGTAGAGTATGTGTTGCTTTGTAGGATCTTGCTAAAAAAGGGTTTTGAACTTCGGGGAGAGTTTTCAAGCTTTTGTTTCCCTTTCTGAGGCTTCTGAATCGCTTTTATTATGCTTGTTTCCGTATATTCATCGGTTTAATTGTTAGTCCGAAATGATAGAATGGTTGATTTCGGAGAAATTTAGCAAATACTGAGTACTGATTTTCTTTCTTTTTCCTGTTTTTAGCTATATTTCATCGCAGTTTGATTCAAATTTACTAGGGTTCATGTATCATATTGTTACCGAATTTAAACTCTATGATTACATTACGGTTTGATAATTGTAGAAGATTGTAAGGTCTAAAGCTGCATAAGCTGCCATGAAGGTTTAGTTCCTCGGCAATTAATCAAGTTTTTTCTCTCTCCCCTTTCTGCAGGACACCTTCTGAATTGTGTGAATGGCAGTGACAGACTCTGAAAATCCTCTCCTTGGAGAAATCTCCTGTGGCACCCTACTGCAGAAGTTGCAGGTGATTTCACTCAAAGTTCATCTTTTCTGTTTGAGTTACTCAGTTTTGATGTCTGTAATGTATACATTGATTCATTCATTTAATTAGAAAACCGATCCCTTCACCAAAATAGAAAACCTTATGCAGGAAATCTGGGATGAAGTCGGTGAGAGTGATGAAGAGCGAGACAAAAGGCTTCTAAATAGAGAGCAGGAGTGTCTAGATGTTTACAAAAGAAAGGTTGAACAGGCTGCTAAATCCCGAGCGGAGCTTTTACAGACTTTGTCAGATGCTAAAGTCGAACTCTCCAGTCTTGCATCTTCTCTTGGAGAAAAAAGCTTTGTTGGCATTGTAAGTGCTTACAAGTTTTACAATGTGGTAAACTTCTTCCAGGGTCATCAAGAAATGGGTTAAGTAAATTGTATAAATATGTATATACTTGTTTCAATTACAGCCAGAGAAAACTTTGGGAACGATCAAAGAACAACTTGCTGCGATAGCGCCAGTTCTTGAACAATTATGGAAACAAAAAGATGAAAGGGTCAAGGAGTTTTCTGATGTCCAATCCCAAATACAAAAGATATGTGGAGAAATTACTGGGAGTTTGAATAATGAAGCTCCAGTAGTCGATGAGACTGACTTGTCTTTGAAGAGACTAGATGAGTACCAAAGCCAACTCCAAGAGCTCCAGAAAGAGAAGGTAAAAGATTGCTTGTAACATCAAGGTGATGAATTAATTGCCTCTATTTGCCATTGAATTAAACCAAGTTTTGGTTTATGTTTCTAGAGTGACAGGTTGCACAAGGTGCTTGAATTAGTGAGCACAGTTCATGATCTGTGTGCTGTTCTTGGTTTGGAATTTTTAAGCACTGTCACTGAGGTTCATCCTAGCTTGGATGATGCGACTGTTGTTCAGTCCAAGAGTATAAGCAATGATACACTTTCAAGACTGGCTAGTACAGTCTTGACTCTTAAAGAGGATAAAAAGCAAAGACTTAAAAAGGTATGTTCTTGAGATTATTATCATGGTAGTCGAGGCTGATGAGATGTGGTTAATGCTTGCTTGAACATGTACCAACATAAAAAATATTTTTACAGGCAAGTCGCAAACATTTTCATATTACATAGCAAGGATTTTTCATGGGTATTGTCTTGGAGCTTTGGTTCGATTATTCAATGGCCACTCCATTTACATTCTTGATCATGTTTCTATAATTATATTTTTTTTAGATTTTCTATTGGTGTGGATGATCTTTTGTCTCAAGGTTTAGCTTCTATGCATAGAGGATGTATAGACAACACCACTTGAGCATGGATTAAGAGGAAAGGGGTTATCGGGACGAGCAGGAAAGAAGCGGCCACATGAAGGCTTTTATGGAGGATATGAACGAGCACTGACATTTTTTTAACTGGAATTTCTCTGTGTGTTTGACTCTGGATTGTGTCTAAGTGATATATTAGAGGAAACTGATGTTGGTGTACTGATCAAATTGTAGGCTAAGCGAGAAAATATTCATCGTGTTTTGTCAATGCAACTCTGCAACGTTGCCGGTTTCGGAAGCCGCAATTGGCTCTGATTAGTATGAAACTTAGCTTCAATTTTTGTCAGTGAAATTCCCAGTGATATATGTATTGTACTTACTTGCATGATGATGCATCACATCATTATGATTAGATGTTATAATAGAAAGAGAGAAGAGATAAGGGAAAAACATGAGGGTATTTTGGTAATTTTATTCAAAACGCACCAAAACGCAAACGTAATGCAACATAATTTCAAATTTTTAAAATGTTGTGGTTGCGACTCCACCAGTTAGAGCCTTAAACAAGATGTTTGCTGCTTGCCGGGCTAGATTTCTTCTCCCGATATTAAAGTTCATTTGAATCACTTACGAAGTTTTGCTTTTGCAGCTTCAAGAGTTGGCCACACAGCTAATTGATCTATGGAATCTAATGGATACCCCTGAAGAGGAAAGGGAGCTTTTTGACCATGTTACCTGTAACATTTCAGCTTCAGTTGATGAAGTGACAGTCCCAGGTGCCCTTGCACATGATTTGATCGAGCAGGTAATTTGAATTGCACTCCTACTTTGATTTGATCAATCTTCCTCGTAATGTATGATGAACGATTGCTTTCTAAATACCGTAAATACTTATCAAGGCTGAGGTAGAAGTGGAGAGGCTTGATCAGTTGAAATCTAGCAGAATGAAGGAAATCGCATTCAAGAAACAATCTGAACTTGAAGAGATATATACTCGGGCTCATATAGAAATAAACCCGGAATCTGCTCGTGAAAGGATCATGACATTGATTGATTCAGGAAACATTGAGCCTACTGAATTACTGGCTGACATGGATAACCAAATCTCTAAGGCTAAAGACGAAGCACTTAGCCGAAAGGAAATATTGGATCGTGTTGAAAAATGGATGTCTTCTTGTGAAGAAGAGAGTTGGCTCGAAGACTACAATCGGGTACTCAACGATTTTTCTCTACCTTTTTTAGCTTCAATGTTATGATAAATTGTCCCATATCGGCTAGTACATGAATTTTGAGATTCATATATATGGGATTGGACAATACTAAACTTTTGAGTTTAGCTTTTGGGATTAGTTAGGCCCAGCCCATATTTGACATTCAACTCAAAAGGGTCACTTCCATTATATATTTTGGGATCGATCTAACATCTTCGATACAGTACTGACTTTTGTTGTTGATGATAGGATGAAAATAGGTACAGTGCAAGTAGAGGTGCACATTTAAACCTAAAGAGAGCCGAAAAAGCTCGGAATTTGGTCAATAAGATTCCTGGTACGTATAGAAGTAGAACCAAAGAACACTTATTTTTGTTCTATTTTCAAAAGGGTTTATGATATTTTTGTGATTTCAGCCATGGTTGATACACTGGTAGCTAAAACTAGATCATGGGAAGAGGATCATGGCATATCGTTTGTCTATGATGGCGTTCCATTATTAGCCATGTTAGATGAATATGCCATGCTTAGACAAGAACGAGAAGAAGAGAAACGAAGGCTGAAGGTATTTACAAATTGGGAATATAGCATAAAAGAATATCTAATTATTTTATTTTAGTCTATGAAACATGAATTATTATTTTCAACCTAAAAAAACCCAAACTTATATTTTTTTCTTTAAAAACACTAACTTTAGGAATAATTTGATAAATATGCGTTTTTTTAGACAAACTTGAAAATTCAAAGACTTAAAATATGATTTAGTGTTTTTGTTTGTGAATGGATATGATTAATTTGATAAATTTGTGTTTTTTAGACAAAATATAAAAATTCAAAATTTTTAGATTCAAAGTTAGTGTATTTAAAGAAAAAAAATTTGGGTTTTGTTAGGTTTAGTATTTTTATACTATATTCTTAAAGTTAGTGTTTTCAAGGAAAAAAAATTGGGTTTTTCTTAGATTTGGTATTTTTTACACTATATTCATAAACTTAGTGTTTTTAAGGGAAAAAAATTTAGGTTTTTTTAATGTAAAGATAATAATTCATGTTTTATAAATTAAAATAAAATAGTTTGATATCTTATAATACTATATTCCTTCACAAATTCTTCTAACCTTTTTTTTTTTAATTTGTAAGACCTTAATAAAACATCCAAACTCATAATGCCATTCATGAACAGGAACAGAAAAAGCATCAAGAAATACCACAAACAGATCAAGAATCAGCCTTTGGATCCAGACCAAGTCCTGTAAGACCAGTCAGTTCCAAGAAAACGGTGGTGGGACTCAACGGAACGCCTCCAAATCGACGTTTATCTCTTAACGGAAACCGTTCTACTACAAAAGAAGCGAAAAGGGAAAGTCTTACAAGGTCGACTGTGGCTCATGTTTCTGGTACGGACCCTCTTCTGGTTTCACCATGAATTATAACAAAGAAGAGAGACTGAGACACTGTTTGTTAGATGCTTACTAGGAGCATCACAAAGAGAGTAGAAATGTCAGTAGATGTGTATGTTTTTTTGTATTGTTTTTGGATAGTGATTACACTTTTTACAATTTTAAAGCTAATTTAAGCTAAACGTTCTCTCAAAAATACCGTTTTAGTTTGATTTCTTCGTCGATTATCCTTAAAACAATCCTAATTCTATTTACTTTTCAATTATCAAAAATCTATCTAAAATTTTCTTTAATTAAACGTTAATTTTTTATTGTTAAATTTACTATTCTAATTTGAAAACTTTAAAAATCCATTCGATTTTTTACTTGAATCAATTTGATTTATAATTGAATTGTAATTATTTAACTCGTATTAAAATTTTAATTTGTAATCGATTAAATTGATTCGATTAAATCTGATTTTGACACAATTAATAAAATTGAACCCAAATTTTTTATTCGAAATCAATTAAATCGATTCGATTAACTCGATTTTAAGCAATTTTCCCGAAAAATGTAAACTTTTTTTAACAAATTCATAACTGATTGATCAAAAATTAACATGTCAAACTATAATCGGATCAAAATCAGATTAAAATTAGGTCAAGATCGAGTCAAAATCGGATCAATCAAAATCGTGTCGATTCAAATCGATATCAAATGAGATTTAAGGGTTTGGAATTGAAATAGTATAAAAGAAAATTAGGAATTAGGATTAAATTTTGGAATAGGAATGAGACTAGTACTCAAGTCAAAAAATATGAGATTTATCTTTAATTTAATTAAGTCGATCCAATTTAACCCTAGAGGTACTTAATCTGGGTTGGTTCTGAAATTATGGGATTATTGTTTAATTCTTGGAAGTTTAGGGCTGATATGAAATTTTGTAAAAGTAGGAGGAGTGAACTGCTAATATATCGGTGCTTTTAATCTTCGGCCCGAAGGATTGAATTCCAGATTACGTCGTCGTTTTGGGCATCAATATCAAATGCGTCAATAGAGACAAAACTCATTTTCTTCTGAACAGTTTGAATCGTCGTCGTCGTCGTCGGCGTCCTCGTATTTACCATCGGAGAAATTCACGAAGCTCGTG
This sequence comes from Gynandropsis gynandra, assembly GCA_036759665.1. NCBI lineage: Eukaryota > Viridiplantae > Streptophyta > Magnoliopsida > Brassicales > Cleomaceae > Gynandropsis > Gynandropsis gynandra. The sequence goes on from CM071863.1 coordinate 61,081,462, forward strand.
AGCGCACAATCAATGTCGAACCAGAACGAACCGGCAAAGATTCTTCTTCCATACTTGCAACGCGCCGATGAGTTGCAGAAGCATGAACCTCTTGTTGCTTACTACTGTGCGTTACCTTTTTGTCTTCGAAACCTAGAAGATCTACCTTTTTCTTCGTTAATCGATGTGATCGATTCCTAAGATTGAGTAATATGATATTTTTGGTGAGTTTTTTGTGAATTCCTTCTTTGATTATGTATCGTTATGCCGATGATTAGGTCGGTTATATGCCATGGAACGAGGATTGAAAATTCCTCAGAGCGAGAGGACTAAGACTACTAATTCTCTTCTCATGTCCCTCATCAATCAGCTGGAGAAGGTATTTCCTTCTTTTCAGTCTCTAATTTTAGTTTTGATCTGTGCAATTAAATCTTCATATCACTTCTTTCGAGTCCCTGATTGTATGTCTCTTGATGTGAATGAATGAGCATGACTTTTACAGGCCCTAAGATGAATTGTGAAGCTCATAGTGCTACGCTGCTAAGATAATTTGTACTATGCAAATTGATTTAGCTGGTAGTAATTAACATTCAGTGATGCTATTGATGATGCTAGTATCTTCATCTGTGTTCTTATTTTATCTTGGAACTCATGTCTGCCATTCTGATGTGCCTTTCTGTGTTCATTCTGATGAATATGTGATATTTGGATACATTTTATGGTGAACTCTTGTTAGGTTTAATATCTTTTGGTTCTTTCCAGGATAAGAAATCATTGAATCTGTCACCTGATGACAGTTTGCATGTGGAGGGTTTTGCATTGAATGTCTTCGCAAAAGCAGACAAGCAAGATCGTGCAGGAAAAGCAGACTTGTAAGAAGAGTTCTTCTGTTTTTTTCGCTGTTTGATTATCATATATGATGGCATGTTTTGGTGATTTCAATCCTCCAATTAGGTCACCATTGATAAGACTTCCTTTTTCCGATAGATTCGTTTTTCGTTTAATATTAGATTGACAAATACAGCCATGAGATGCTGACAATTATCAGATGTAATTGTGTCGAAAGCACTGTCCGGATCTTACATGTTCAAAACAGAAGTATCATTCATGGTCGATTATTGTTTTGGTTCAACTCCATGTCCACTTTTGTGATTAACTTAAAATTTGTTTGAAGCTTGGATTGAATAATAAGAATCGAATTTTGCTGAGCCCTTTACAGGAACACAGCCAAAACATTTTATGCTGCAAGCATTTTCTTTGATATTCTGAGCCAATTTGGGCCGCTTCCTCCAGATGTGAGTTCTACTTATCCATTCACTCTTTGAACTTACTTTCAAAACTACAAAATATGAAACAATTTTAGCATCGATCTGGAAATCTAAATCTTTCTTATGTGTTGGCAGATAGAGCAAAAACAGAAATACGCTGCTTGGAAGGCGGCTGACATAAGGAAAGCTTTGAAGGAAGGAAGGAAGCCTACTCCGGGTGATCCCATTGGTGATGATGATGATTTATCCGTTCCATCAACTGGTCCCAGCACCACTTACGTAAGTTTCTCGACCTGAATTTTCAATACAAGAACTTGAAAGCCGGTAACTTGGGTAATGATCTAGAAACTAGGCTGGTGTTTATAAGTTGTTCTTCCACGGTATTCAAACCACGGTATTCGCAGGATCTTGGTGCAAGCGATACTAACATGACCAGTCATAGAAAGGAACCTGATCCACGGCCTGACTTAAACGACGATGATTCTAACCATCGTTATTTCCCGGAAATGCCACATCCACCTCCTAATGAAGATCATTCCACAAATGTTCCCCCGCCACCATTAGCTCCTTATCATTCAGCCGCGTACCCTTCCACAAACGGATCAGACACCCGTTACCCTCAACCCTACAATCATCAATCGTACCACCAAGACCCGCCACCGCAAAACTACCCATCGCAAGAACCCTCGCCTTATTCTTACCCAAATTTCCAATCTTACCCGAGCTTCACTGAAAGTAGCCTACCATCCATTCCCTCACACTTCCCTTCTCATTACCAAAACCCTGAACCTTACCATTCTCCTCCTTTGCCTTCTTCAACAAGTTTCGCATCAGCTGCGGCTCCTCCTTTGCCTTCTTCAACAAGCTTCGCATCATCAAATGGCCGTAATGGTAATGCAACTGCACAGAAGTACGAATACGACAGTAGTTATCAGCCACCGCCTGAGAAAATTGCGGAAGCACATAAGGCCGCAAGATTCGCGGTGGGAGCCTTAGCCTTTGACGATGTATCGATTGCTGTTGATTACTTGAAGAAATCACTTGAGTTGCTTACAAATCCATCCGCTGGTCAGTGATTTATGTAATGTAATTACCATTTTATTTCTGCAACAACTGGTTTGTGTATGTTTCAGACATATGTCTTTGTCACCTTTTGGAGTTCATTGTACAAAAACAAATTTCCCTGTTCTTCCAAATATGCCAATCTAACTTTATTTTACTTGCAATTATTCTATATTTTATAATTTGAATATAATCGATATTAATTATTCAGTTTTTTTTTTAAAAATAATAACTAAACAATAGTTTAATCTAATTGAGTTTGGTCTTCTTTTTTATTAACAAAGTATTGTAGTCGAAATAAAACTCAAATTCTAATTTGTTCAGTTATGAAGTTGTTTCAATTTTATGGATTGTTTTATCATATATAATTATAAGTAGATAATAATATTCGAATGATTTAAAATAAATAATATATTCTGTAAATAAAGTAAAATATATTATTTAATTTAATATTTAATTATTAAAATATATTAGATAAATATTTACTTAATAAATATAATATATCAATATTTTTTATATTTTTTAATAATCAATTATTCTTACGGACGACCGTCTGAACATGTGAGAGAAAGGAGTGAGTGGTAAGGTAGGACAAAATGAACAATGGGGTATGGAATGAAATTTATAGTCCTTTTCTAGATAGTCAAGAAAAATCATTCGTAAGCCATCGACAATTACAGACTGAAGAAACATGGTCGTCCGTAATTGTTGAAGGAAAGAAAACGGGACGTTCGCAATCACGGACGGAAAGAAAACATTCATCTGCAATTACGGACAGAAAGAAAACGGATGTCTCTAATTGCAGACTACAACGGTGCGCCCACAATTAGGGACTACACGGGCATCTTTAGTTAGGGACTGCACGGGATGCCCGTAATTAGGGACTGCATGGACGTCCACAATTAGGGATTGCACTAGACATCCTTAATTAGGGACTGCACTCGGCGTCCTTAACGAGGGATTGCACTGGGCGTCCTTAAATAGAGACTGCACGGGGCGTTCGCAATTAGAGACTACAATCGGCGTCTAAAATTTTGGAATGCAACGACGCGAGCCTTCTCCGTCCATGCCCCGACATCGTCCATCAATCCCGAGTCTTCTCCATTCGTGACCTGACACCGTCCATCAGTCCCGATCCTTCTCCATCCGTGATCCGGTCCGTCCATCCCGAGCCTTCTCCATCCATGACCCGATACCGTCCATCTGTGTGGAGTTAACTTTTACAATGTCTAATTTTGTTTACTCTTGTTTCACGACCGATTATTGGACATGGAATATGGACAATCCAATCGACCATGTGTTGTCCATCCAGATAACATACCATAAACTAGTATAACCATCGGTACAAAAGGTCTAAATAAACATTTCCACTCTCAACTGCAAAATTAGGATATACTTGTTAAAGTGTTTCCATGTCTCACCATCTGAAGGATGACACATCTCATATCGTTTGCGGTCTTCTCATGTCCGAGTAGATCCGTTGCTACGGGTTAGAGTTTTGTCGACATATAAAGAAGGTCGTGTTTGGTTATAGTATTTGATCATATTTTAGATTGATTGGTTGTTAATGCTTTTATTCTTGCTGGCCACTTGAATGAATGATTATAAAGGTCTGATTGCATCGGGAGGTGGATTAGATTTTGGAACGTAGCTTAATGCTTTTAGTCGTATAATATTCGATCTCTATTATGATGTCATTATAATCACAAACAATAAGAAGATATATAATGAAATAATGAGTATGTATGAGAAACATATGAAAGTTTGAGGGGTTAAATAGATTATTTCTAGACTGATTATGGACAAAGACAAATATTTGCCGTCGAGCCATCCCTAAACGGATATGTGGACGTCTCGAATTAGGGATCGCGACCCAGGGGCGTCCGCAAATTTGCAGACGATCGCTGGAACCCTCCGTAATTTTCGGACGCCCCAGGGTCGCGGTCCCTAATCTGGGACGTCCACCAGATTCTCTCTAATTAGTCCGTAAATACGGACGATTTAGGGATTGTTTCTCCGTCCTCAAATTTCTGGACGGATTTTTATTCTCGTCCCTATCGTGACTGTAATCTATTTACAAATTTAGGGACGATCTGATCAGTTCGTAAATTCCGTATGGAATCTTTAAATTTCTAGTAGTGTTTATATAATTGAATTGAAATATCAATCTATTTGATTAGACAAAATATCAAGGATTCCTTTTTAGGATTTCTTCGCTTCACGAATAACTTTGAAAACCTAAAAAATATTAGAGAAAATACATGTGTCATTTTTTGTTTATGAAAACACACACGGTTTGATATTTTTTCGAAACGAATCCTATTTTAAAGTTGTGAGCAAGGGCGAGACAATTACAAAGTTAAGAACAAGGAGCGAGAGCGATTTCGAAGTTAAGAGCAAAGAGCGATAGGCGATTTTGAGCGAGAGCAATGATCAAGCAATGATCAAAGAGCAAGGATTTTAAACGATTTTCGAGCATGAATCATAAAGATCGCATAGATCACAAGATCATTTAGGTCGTATGGACACAAAGGTTGTATGATTACAAAGACAAAGATCGTATGAGTCACAATAATCGTATGGATCGTATGGATTACAAGAATCGCATGAATCGTATGGATTACAAAGATCATATAGATTACAAAAGTTGAATGGATCGCATAAATTACAAAAATCACATAACTCATAAAAATTATAAAATTGGATCGTACGGGTTACAAAAATATTACGTGATTACAATATAAGTTTATCAATATCATAAAGATAAAATTAAAGTTGATTTTGTTTAGAGAACGATAATATCAGAGTCTAAACGTATTCTTTTATTTTAATCCATCTGATTATATATATATAATATCAATCATAGATATTAATAAGAAATAAACAAAGGACAATGACAATACCACTTCCGATGTAAGTTCAGTTTGTCAGAGCTTTTATTCGACAAAAAAGGGTTATATAAAGTCGTGCTTTTAAAGACGTGGCTCGTCAAGTGTAAGCCACAGAGAGAGAGAGAGAGAGATGCATGCATAATCGAAGAGAGATGTCAAAAGATGAGACGAGAGAGAGAGAGAGAGAGAGAGAGAGATGCATGCATAATCGAAGAGAGATGTCAAAAGATGAGACGAGAGAGAGAGAGAGAGAGAGAGAGAGAGAGAGATGCATGCATAATCGAAGAGAGATGTCAAAAGATGAGACGGGAGAGAGAGAGAGAGAGAGAGAGATGCATGCATAATTGAAGAGAGATGTCAAAAGATGAGACAGACAGCCGCGGCCTGGCGATGCATGTTTGCCACGCACCTCTTCTGATTCTTTCTTATTTTACTATAATGACTCTCTCTCCCTTCAACAGTGAAACAGAGAGAGAGAGAGAGAGATAGAGAGATGACGACGGAGATGATGGAGAGAGACGCTATGGCTACGGTGGCTCCGTACGCTCCGGTGACTTACCACCGACGTGTTCGCGCTGACTTGGATGACAGGCTTCCTAAGCCTTGTACGGTTCCCTTTACCTTATATATACATCTATATATATATATGTGTGTTTATGATTATATATTATGATGATGAGTAATGATAATACGATGATGTGATGATGATGGAAATAGATATGCCAAGAGCATTGCAAGCACCTGACAGTGACCATCCACATGGAACACCAGGCCATAGGCATTATGGTCTTAGTGTTCTTCAACAACATGTGGCCTTCTTCGACATGGATGATAATGGCATCATCTACCCTTGGGAAACTTACTCTGGTATGTACCTACATTAATACCAAATCCTCCATGAAACCCTAATTACGAAATCTTCCATGAAATCCTAAATATGAAATCTTTAATATGAATGCAAAAGTCTGACAATCCATGAAACCCTAAGTACGAAATCCTCCATGAAACCCTAAATACGAGATCTTTATTATGAATGCAAAATGTTAATCATCATCCATGAAACCCTAAGTACGAAATCCTCCATGAAACCCTAAATACGAAATCTTTAATATATATGAATGCAAAAGTCTGACAGTCAATGTTAATCATCATCCATGAAACCCTAATTACGAAATCTTGAATATGAACGCAAAAGTCTGACAATCAATGTTAATCATCAGCCATGAAACCCTAATTACGAAATCTTTAATATGAATGCAAAAGTCTGACAATCAATGTTCATCATCATCAGGATTGCGCTTAATTGGTTTCAATATATTCATGTCTTTGATCATGGCCGCCATTATCAACTTCGCGCTTAGCTACGCTACTCTACCGGTTCGTATATATAATCACATATAATTAGTTCAAAAAATCATTTTATTTGTTATTATTAAAAAGTTTTTTTCTATTAATTTAATTACAGGGATGGTTTCCATCACCCTTTTTCCCTATTTACATACACAACATCCACAAGGCAAAGCACGGTAGCGATTCCTCTACTTACGACAATGAAGGAAGGTTCGATTTTGAATCATGCCACGATCGCGAAAACCCGATTTTTGTTTTGTATATCATTCAATTTTTAAGTCATGCCATGATCACAAAAACCCGATTTTTGTTTTGTATATCATTCGATGTTTATGCATGGACGCTATTCCGTTTTAAGTCACGCCACGATCACGAAAGTCCGATTTATGTTTTGTATATCATTCAATTATTATGCACGGAAGTGATTTTATGTTATGTCACGATCACGAAAATCCGACGATTTATATTTTGTATACCATTCGATTTTGTATTTTTAGGTTTACTCCGGCGGCTCTAGAGATTATGTTTAGCAAGTATGCTAAGACTATGCCGGATAAGTTAAGTCTTGGAGAAATTTGGGACTTGACAGAAGGACAACGCGACGCCTTTGATTTATTTGGCTGGTGAGCATATTTTTATATGGTTAGACTATTACTATATTAATCTTGAATTTTACCCTAAACCCTAATCTATATTTGATAAATTGTCGATTGGTCGTTAAACGTCGAATATCTGAACAAAAGGTTGTAATGTAATGTAGGATCGCATCGAAGCTAGAGTGGGGATTGTTGTACGTGTTAGCGAGGGATGAAGAAGGTTTCCTTTCGAAAGAAGCTGTGAGACGATGTTTCGATGGGAGTTTATTTGAGTATTGTGCTAAGATCTATGCCGATATCAATGAAGATAAGGCATACTACTAAATGTATCAATGTTATCGTTTTTCATGTTCTTTTTGTCTTACGATATAAACGAAACTAAACAACGAAACTAAACAATGTGTTTAGTGTTTACATGCATTGTTGTATAAATGTGGAACTTGGAGTGTACCCTCTACCCTTTGTTGAAGCTATAAGCTTTGTACATTGTTTGTATGTTTTGTGTCGATATATTTCTATTTTTTTTCTATATCTATATTAAAAGCCTTGTAGGTATATTCAGATCGTTGATCTTTGGATGTCGTTCAGATGGTGCGGTAGCCACGTGTGTGATTGATATAAGGTTGGTTGCGGTAGCAGTGACCGATCGGTCTAGACCATTCAATGTGATCATTTTCTATTTTTGCTCTTTCGTGTATTGTTCTTCGTCGTCGGATTGTCTTTCTTTATAATAATTTTCGATGGTCAGATGTTGTCACCGACATATTCTAGCCATTTTTGTCTGTTGGATTATAGCATTTTTTGTCCGTTGGATTATTGTCTTGGTTTTTGGTTTTCGATTTGATCGTTTTTCACCTGTTGAACCTATCTCCATCACATTCTTCGTTGCAATCCTTCGTCTTGTGTCTCGACTTTCGCACTTGAAGCATGCACCATCTTTACGACCACCACCGTTTTGGCCTCCTCTACCAAGGTATCCGCTATTACCATCTCAACATCCTCTACCACTACCATAACCAGAGCTTTCACTAGAAGAACCACAATGGTTCCTTATATGGGAGTACCGTTAGGATCGAATATGTCGACGGATTTGGGGTGGTTGTTGGTGTCGACCTCGTATGGAATTCGACCGTCTAATCCAAACCTGAACACTGCTTTCACTTTGTTGGTGACGGAAAAAACGTTTCATTTTGTTCGAAGGACGACAGAGAGGTCGTTGAAGGACGATAAAGTATTTATACGTCAATTTTTTATTATGTTATGTTTGGTAATGAAAATTAATAAAAGCCAATGATAAAGCATCAATCGAGTAGGTACATATTTACCAAAACCAATATTTAGTCATGAACAATTATATGTTGTAGTTTCTAAAACAAAAACAAAAAAAAAGATTGAAATTATTTATTTTAGATGATATTGGTAAATGTACAGCGAAAACAACAAATATTGTATACAAATAAATATTCAAAATAATATAAAAAATGTTATACATTTATATTTAATAAAATATTTATTTATGCAATTTTTAATACATTTTTACGTATAACATTTTTTATGTATTGAAAACAAATATCATACATTGACTTCAACGAGCGGAAGCGCAAGATTAATATTAATATAAATATATAAATCATGAAAAGAAAAATTTAATGGTGTATTTGAATTCAATGAAAAGTATTTATCATGAAAAATGTGATAATTAAAATTATATATTTCAATTATAATGGTTGAAAAAAATGAAACATAAATGTTTGGATTAAATAGATGAAGTGGAATTATTAGGATATGATTAGAAATGTTTGGATTAAATAGAAAATAAATGTTAACAAAATAGAAAATAAATGTTGAATAATATAAAAATGTTATTTTTTATTATTATTTAATAAAATATTTTAAATTAAATATTTATATTATAATAACAATAACTGGAGTTAGGGCTGGGCAAAATATTCGGAGTATTCGTATTCGAACTGAAAATTCGAATATCCATTGACACAAATACAAATACAAATATTAGAATCAAATTTTCGACAAATACAAATACAAATAGTAGGCTCAATTATCCAAACTATTCGTATCTGTAAATACTAAATAGAAAATGTAGTTAATATATAGATATATATATATATAAATTGATTTTAATGATCCAATTGGGAAATAAAAACATTACTAATCTTATTTAAACACTTATTGCGTAAATATATAGATAAATATACCATATATTTATTATTGGAGTACTAAAATATCAAATAGTTTTAAATAACTAATGTTTTTAAATATTTAATTTATATTCAAGAATGGTATAATCCAAATGAGTTGAATAATGTTATAGAGACATTACAATATATGAAAAAAAAACAGAACTCGCTAAATATATAACTTTTTTGCGAGTTTTAATTTAGTGTATAATCTAACAATTTATTTCATTGTTTTAAGTTAATGGACGCTATTCGCAAAATTATCAATGGAACTAAATTTAAATGATTGATGTATAGATGATTGTGAAGATTTGATACTTTGTTTTATTTATATTATGTATCTTCGCAATTTTGTGCAATTTGAATTTTAATTTTAAATTATAGTTGATGATTATTTTTTTAATTAAAATTATTATATATATTACGTTTAAAAAATTTAGGTTCGTAAACGAATATCCGTATATCCGACGGGTATCCGCATATCCAACAAATATCCGTATTTACAAATATCCGAATTTACAAATATAAATACAAATAATTAATTTGAATATTCGCCAAATACAAATACAAATACAAATAGTCAGATTTTCACAAATATCCATTATTTATCCAGTACTAGAGTCAATTTATTTATTTAATTAGTTCGGCCGAGGTAGTATCTAAAATTTTAAAATATAGGGTAAAACTCTTATTCCCACCCAAAGTTTGGGTACTTTGCCTATTCCCCCCTCATGTATCAAACTCATCCTATTCCCTCCTCATGTATCACCCTTAATCCTATTCCCCCTTATGTATCAAACTCATCCTATTCTCCTCTCAAGTTTTCTAATTCAGCCTATTCCCCCACGTCGTTTAAAATTCTGTTAAATAACCAGAATTTTGACCCAAACCCTAAAAAACCATCAATTTTGACCCGATTTCATATCCAATTTTGACCCGACCCGACCAAAATTAAAATTAAATTAAATCTAGTTTACCCAATTATTAACTCGGTCCGGTTTAATATAATTTTGACCGGTTTACTGAATTTTGACTCAACCCAATTTCTTATAATTTTGACCCGGTTTACTGAAAATTTGACCCGGTTTTATTGAAATTAACCCGGTTTTGTTGAAATTGACCTGGTTTTTTCTCGGTTTTGCTGGAATTTCAACAAAATCGGGACAAACCCGGAACCGGATAAACATTCCAGCAAAGCCGAGAAAAAACCGGGTCAATTTCAATAAAACCGGGTCAAAATTTCAGTAAACCGAGTTATAAGAAATGTCAAAATTTCAGTAAACCGAGTCAAAATTATAAGGGTTGAGGTTGAGTCAAAATTCAGTAAACCGGTCAAAATTATATTAAACCGGACCGGGTTAATAATTGGGTAAACCAGATTTAATTTAATTTTAATTTTGGTCGGGTCGGGTCAAAATTGGATATGAAATCGGGTCAAAATTGATGGTTTTTTAGGGTTTGGGTCAAAATTCTGGTTATTTAACAGAATTTTAAACGGCGTGGGGGAATAGACTGAATTAGAAAACTTGAGGGGGAGATAGGATGAGTTTGATACATAGAGGGGGAATAGGATTAGATGTGATACATGGAGTGAATAAAATGAGTTTGATATATGAGGGGGAATAGGCAAAGTACCTAAACTTTGGGTGGAAATAGGAGTTTTATCCATATAAATACAAATAATTAATTTGAATATTCGCCAAATACAAATACAAATAGTTAGATTTTCGCAAATATCCATTATTTGTCCAGGAATGAAGTCAATTTATTTATTTAATTAGTTCGGCCGAGGTAGTATCTAAAATTTTAAAATATATTAAGTGGGCTTGTAACAAATTCTATAGAGTTGGGCCAGTTAACTGATCCGAAAAACATTCGCGGTAAATGTGTAATTATACAAAAATTGTGGGTGATTTTGAAGTAAATCATAAACAGAGAGGGAACTGAAACACTCCACGGGGAGGAGCGTCGCTTCTCCTGGGGAAGAACACGACCAACAGTCCCTTGGCCGATTTACAGATTTGGCGGATTTCATCTGATTCTTGAATATTAGGTTAAATTCCTCGAAGAAGAAGAAACGAGAGGCTTAAATGTCAGACTTAGACCGGCAGATTGAGCAGCTGAAGCGCTGCGAGCCCTTGAAGGAATCGGAGGTGAAGGCTCTTTGCCAAAAAGCCATGGAAATCCTCGTCGAAGAGAGCAATGTTCAAAGGGTTGATGCTCCTGTCACTGTTAGTAATTTTCTTATCCCATTTCTAAATCTGCGCATCCAGATTTTCTATGGTTATGTGCGGAATTTGTATCTTTGAACTTTCAAGATTTTCGAAAGACTCGTAGGTTTGAAATCCGAGGAATTAGGGTTTTTCTGGAAGTTTGACTGAAGTAATTTGTGAATGGGAAACCAGTGTGCTTGGTGCAGATTTCCGCTTAGGAGAATTAGGGTTTTGGAATTGAAATCAGATTGGATGCATTACCACATTATGGCTTCTGGGTTTTTGTTGATTATCTGTTCTTGTTCATCAGCTTGAACTTCCAATGTAACTTTCATGGAAGTCATATATCAAAGTTAAAGTTAAATACTTGAGATACAATCTTCATCTACAATGTATTATCATCAATGCTTAATTGATTTTGAATTTCCTTTCCCTTTGTGGAATAGATATGCGGTGACATACATGGGCAATTCTATGACATGAAAGAGCTTTTCAAAGTAGGTGGTGAATGCCCTAAGACGAATTATTTGTTCCTTGGAGATTTTGTTGACCGCGGTTTCTATTCAGTCGAGACATTTCTCCTTCTATTGGCTCTTAAGGTGACTCTCGATGCTGTGATCGGTTGAAATTTCAGTTGACCATTTCAATCTTGTGTTCTTCCACCAATGGGTTCTACCATTTTTGAGATGGATTGCTTTTACATTGTCAGGTCAGATATCCAGACCGTATAACTCTCATTAGAGGGAACCACGAGAGTCGACAGATTACCCAGGTGAATTCAATCTCATTGATAAATTCAATGTGTATATGCATTTGTATATATATGTATATATATTTGACTACTTGCATTATGTATTCATTTAGTAGGTATATGGATTTTATGACGAGTGCCTGCGTAAATATGGCTCTGTAAATGTATGGAGATACTGCACCGACATTTTTGATTACTTAAGGTACATATTTAGAGCTCTATTCTCTTCCTTTAGGTTTTGTTGATTTGCTTTCGCATTTGGTTACCGTTCGTACTTTGATTTGTCTTGTTCAGTCTTTCAGCTCTTGTCGAAAACAAGATTTTTTGCGTTCACGGTGGCCTTTCTCCCGCTATAATGACATTAGATCAGGTTTACGAAAAAAGGGTCTCTACTGATATAAGTTTAAAGCTTCGTCTAAAAGGGTAATTGACGAATCCGTGCCTTTTCTTTTGGTAGATCCGAACTATAGATCGAAAGCAAGAGGTTCCTCATGATGGTGCTATGTGTGATCTTCTATGGTCTGATCCAGAAGATATCGTTGACGGATGGGGATTGAGTCCGCGTGGTGCGGGATTTCTTTTTGGTGGTAGCGTTGTCACGTCTTTCAATCATTCAAACAACATAGATTACATATGCCGAGCCCATCAATTAGTTATGGAGGGCTATAAATGGATGTTCAATAACCAAATAGTTACAGTTTGGTCAGCTCCAAATTACTGTTATAGGTATAAGTTACTGCAAAAAGGAGAAGTTTATCATTTAGTTATGGTAATTTTACTGAATTTTACTGTGTTTACATTTCAGATGTGGTAATGTAGCTGCGATTCTCGAACTCGATGAGAATCTAAATAAGGAATTTCGTGTGTTCGAAGCGGCTCCTCAGGTATGTCCTGATACATGTGTGATTTTCATTGAATTTAGAATTCTGAATTCGATTTGAGATATAATCTTAAATGTTTCGTAAAGGAATCGAGAGGGGCGCTTCCGAAGAATCCAGCACCGGATTACTTCTTGTGAGCTGCCACGGTGAAGCATTACTCGAACACGAACGAGCCTTCATACGTAATTTTGTGTGTAATTCCATTTTTAGGGTTTGTGAGAGGCAAATATTGAGGGAGTACAATAGATCTTCGATTCAGTTTTTGGTAAGACTCTTTTAAGTCTTAAGATCTTTCTTCTTTATTCATCATCACTATCATCGTCATTATCATCATCATCATCATCACAATATGAACAAAGCTCGAAACCTTAGAACAAAGATCTCTTTAAGACAAGAACTAAAAGAGAAGTCTCCGCGGGGAGGAATTGGCAGAGACAGTTGAAGGAGATGAAGATAGTTTCTTATTAAGAACAATCCCTTTATCGTCTTTGCCAGTCGGAACGGATTTGTTGAGTAATTTAGATGCCTTAGGATCGGAAAGAAGCGTTTTTTGGAAGGATTGTGAAAAACCCGTCGCAATTATGGTTACATGAAGCTCTCCGGTGTATCGATCATCAACAACAGCTCCAAATATGATGTTGGCTGATGGATCTGCCAAACTTGTCACAACCTTGAAACCAAATGACAAAACATACCGTCTATTTACTTCATATCCTTCTTAATTGTTCATTAAGGGTGTAAAATGAACTGGCTCGGCTCAGTTCGCCATGAACTCGTCAAAAAATGAGTTGGCTCAATTCAGCTCGTTTTGAAAATCTCAACTCAGTTCAGTTCGCCTTTAGCTCGTCTAAAAACGAGCTGCCTTGTGAACTAGACTATTTAAGTTAAAAGAATTATAATATATTAATATTATATATTTTTCTTCGAGAAACCAAATAATATATATAAAATATAAATACAATAATTTGAATACATAGTTATTAAATATAAAAAAGATTAGTTAGAAAATAAATATATCGAAATTAAATAAAATGTCAAATATGTAAACATATTTTTATAATAGTTATTAAAATATTTTATTTCTTTATTTGTTAATAAAATTATATTAATGTGGTATAATAGAAAAATAATATTATTATTATATGTAAATAATATATTATTTTTTCTTTAAATAATATTTAATAAATGCAAAGAATATGTATAATATGTAAAAATAGGAAAATATGTGCTTTGTTAGCCTAAGCTCTAACTCGTTTCCGACTCAACTCGTCAACTCGTTTTTTAAATGAGCTGGAAAATATCCAGCTCGACTCGCTCAAATATGATCTGACCTAGAACTGGCTCGCGAGCCGGTTTTTTCTTTAAATAATATTTAATAAATGCAAAGAATATGTATAATATGTAAAAATAGGAAAATATGTGCTTTGTTAGCCTAAGCTCTAACTCGTTTCCGGCTCTCAACTCGTCAACTCGTTTTTTAAATGAGCTGGAAAATATCCAGCTCGACTCGCTCAAATATGATCCGACCTAGAGCTAGCTCGCGAGCCGACAGCTCATTTTACACCCCTATTGTTCACCATAATTGTTGAAACTAATGAATGTATAGAGAGATAGAGTACCTGCGAAACTCGATTAACTTCTTGCAAGGTTAAGTCTTTTCCTCCGGTGATGTTATAGACAACTCCGGTGGCTGATTGGATGGATGAACCAATTAAAGGTGCTAATGTTGCTTGTTCGGCAGCCTCTTCTGCACGGTTTTTGCTAGAGGAAACACCTACTCCAAGCATTGCAGTCCCTGAATCTTTCATTACTGCTTTCACATCGGCAAAATCAACATTCACCAATCCAGGTATCTGAAATATTAAAGCATAATTCTTTAGACATTTCATGGACAGATCATAGAAAAAAACGACCACAGACTACGTGAATAGATTCTCACGGTAATAATGTCTGAAATTCCTTGGACGCCTTGGCGTAAAACATCATCAGCAAGAAGAAAAGCATCTTGAAGAGGTGTTTGTTCATCGGCAATATCTAATAGACGATCATTTGGAATCACAATAAGGGTGTCAACGTTCTTCTCTAGCTTTTCAATTGCTTCCAATGCCTAGAAGAAAAATGGTAATGGTCATAAGGATTTTGCTGCTAAACAGAGTTTGAACAATGAAGAGAGTCTTTGTCTCCATGCCTGTAAAGATCTTTTACGCCCTTCGAAGCTAAAAGGATAAGTAACAACACCGACGGTTAAATAACCGGCTTCTTTAGCAATTTGGGCAACCACAGGAGCAGCACCAGATCCTGTACCACCTCCCATACCAGCTGTTACGAAAACAAGATCTGTTCCTTGGAGGGCATTAGCAATTGCATCTTTTGATTCCTCTGCTGCTTGTTCCCCTAGTGATGGATTCCCTCCTGTACCTGTAGCTCAAGTAAATGAATAAGGCTTGGTAATGTGCCCTAGAACCATAATCAACACAGTGAATCATTCATTGAACTAACCAAGTCCACGAGTTAAAAGCTCTCCGATTTGCAGTGGATGCTCTGCAGAAGACTGTAACAGAGCTTGGGAGTCTGTGTTAATGGCGTAGAAATCAATCCCCTGATTTTCGAAATCAGAAAGAATCGGTCATAAACCCAAGAACTGAACTCAATTTTCACATGAATACCACATCAAAATTCTAGAAAATACTCGAATATCTAAGAAGAATTAAGAATGCGTAGCAGCTGAAATCATCATCGAACCAAAGCATAGCCTGGAATTCATCATTCACTGAGACGAAGAGAAATCAGAGAGAAATCGTCAAGCGCAAGACGAAATGTGACCTGTAAACCACTGGAAATCATGCGATTGACGGCATTGTTACCGCCACCGCCAACACCGACGACCTTAATTCTGGCAGATTCAATCGGAGCAATCGAACATCTCAATCGCAGCGAACCAGACCGAAAACCGCTTCGTCTCGAGACGCCGCCACTGAGCTTAATGCTTATAGCGTTAGAACAACCAGAGAATGAATGGAAGACAAGTTTTGGTTGAAACGAAGAAGAAGAAGAAGACGAAGAAATCGTGAGGTCGTTAAGGTTAGCCAATGGGATTGTCGCCATTGTTGCTTCTGGTTAAAGAGCAGAAAAAAAGGGTTTTAGGGTTTTAAGGGATAGACTGTTGATTTCACCTAAGCCAACAAAATCCAAAAAGTGCAAATCTTAAAGTGATCTATATTCCAATTGGATATTCAAACATACATTAAATACAAATATCATATATATCAGATTTTGATAAATTATATATATAAAAGTTCTTGCAAAAGGAGGCTTGTGGTGAAGCCACCTAAGCAAGTCTTTTTTTTAAATAATTTTGTATTAAATATAATTATATTGTCATTAATGTAATTAAATGGTTTAAAATTTTTAAATATCTCTTTTTATATCTTAATAATGTAATTATATATATATTACACAAATATAAATTTAAATATTTAAAATGTTTTTAAATTTAATATCTTAATCAAATATTAATATATTATTTATAATTATATATTTATATACAAATTATATAAATATATATCATTTATTTTAATTTTATTTTATTTTGGAATACAAAAAGTCATCTCATTCATCACCTTAAATCTTCTATATTTTTTATTGTTTAAAATATCAATTTTAAATATTTTTATGTATGATAAGTTCAACATATAAAAAAATTAAACAATTAAATAAGTAAAAGTAAAAATTTCAATTTAAGCATTTTTTTCTCTAAAAAGTTCAACAAGCAAAAAATTAAACAATTAGACGAGTAAAAATAAAACATGTTTCGTCCCTTAGAAGTTGATATAATTCGTGTTCTTTCTTATCGTAGACATACAAACTCGTGAGGTTAGGCAGGAGAATCTCGAACCTCCTCATCTACTTCCACTTGTTCTTAAGGTAATGAACTTTATATCTCGATGAAGACGAAGAGGGCGACACGGATGATAACGTGGATGATCATCTCGACACCATCGTTGTTGGCTTGAATCCCAAAACCATCGTTTTCGGCTTAAATCCAGGCATTTTCCGTGAACCCATGTAAGTTTAAAATGTTTGACCATCAATTGTATGAAAAATGCTCCAATAAACCAATATGGGTATTTTTTTAGTCCTTAAGGATGTAAATTATATATATAAAAGTTCTTACAAAAGGAGGCTTGTGGTGAAGTCACCTAAGCAAGTCTTTTTTTTAAACAATTTTTTATTAAATATAATTATATTGTCAGTAATTAAATGGTTTAAAATTTTTAAACATCTCTTTTAATATCTTATTAATGTAATTATATATATATATATTACACAAATATAAATATAAATATTTAAAATGTTTTTACATTTATTATACTTAATAAATTTCAAACACAATTATTTCGCAAATGCAAATATAAATTAAAAAATTGATCATGCAAAAATTCATTAACCAAGAATATTGGATAAAAACTTTGCTAATCATTTTTCTATCAAAAGTGAGGCCTATTGTTTTATCATTAGACCTTGTATCACCAAACTATTTTAATATTATCAACGACTAATTATTATGTTTATTTTAGAAATTGCTTTAAGCTTTAATGTTTTTATTTTAATATATTGTTTTCTACTTATTATACCTAATGTTATAAATTAATTAAACAAAAACAAATCATTATCCCGCGCATCGTGCGGGACTTTTCCTAGTATAAATAATACATTCAATTATCCAATCACTTCATATCTATAAATAAATATATAATAAATTTAATTTTAAAATAAAAAATAAAAAAATATTAAATATGTATACATATATATTTTAATCATAACATGCATATTATATATATACATATATATTCATATTATATATATAGTTTTAGTTCTAATATAGTTCTAATTAAAATATGTATATTATATATATAATTATACATTATATTTAATAATTATCCATTTTTTATATTTTTTATAATTTTACTCGATAATTATAAATTTTTTCATTAAAATCTTTTTCTATATGGTTTTCATTAAAGATTAAATTCATCAATATATTTTTATACTTACAAATAATCGAATTTATAGATAAATAATAAATTTAATTATTTATTGTATACAAATGTAAATAGTTTGATATTTAAGAATATTCACCGTTACTTAATTTTACTCTAATTTCTCATTAAATGGGATTACAAAAAGAAGCCTTTCTAAACCATGTTTGTCTCATTATACATTTTGATGACACAACAAGATGATAAATTAAAACCATATAAATAAAAATAAAAATAAAAAAAATTGCAGAAAAGGATACAAATTGATAAACTTAGAGGAAAGTAAAAATGGAGTGAGTATTCACTCTTCTCTTCCACAGATTATTTCATTCAACATTACATTCTGCAAGTTTTTTGTATTGTAAAGACAGATTCAGCTGTTCCCAAATTGAATTAAGTCAATACAAAAAAGATATAAAAAAAAAAAAGAAATCAATGACAAACAAACACATAAAGCCATATGCTGATGATACATAATGTTTGCATAAAGAGCCAATATCAACCAAATCTTACTTGAATTTGCTCGTAATACTTTTTTAGTTTCATCAAAGATTCTATTCTCCCTCGTTTAAGATTGGAACAATGAGAGGATTCATCTGTGCAAGATATACAATTGCCCACCTATCATATTGTAAAAAAAAAAAGAAATGATTTTGAGTTAATAATCGACCAAATCACATAATTTCATCAACTGTTCCCATTCAATGGCAACAATACAACAAGAATATACAATTGCCCACCTATCATATTAAAAAAAAGAAATGATTTTGAGTTAATAATCGACCAAATCACATAATTTCATCAACTGTTCCCATTCAATGGCCACAACATAACAAGAATATACAATTGCCCATTTATCATATTGGAAAAAGATATGATTTTGAGTTAACAATTGACCAGATCACATAATTTCATCAACTGTTTTCATTCAATGGCCACAACATAAGAAGAATATACAATTGCCCACCTATAATATTGGCAAAAAGTGATGATTTTGAGTTAACAATCGACCAAATTCACATGATTTCATCAATTGTTTCCACTCAATTACCACAACACAACAAGAATATGAAGTGTAGTAAGTAAGATTTATGTTCATGTTATGGCATTTCTCAGGGTCAACATTAGTTCATGACTTAAGTTTCTATGAAAATGCCATAAAGATTGAACGATCTTATCTTCTTTTGCCAACTAGATTTCATGATATATATTATACAATGTTGGTGAATTTCTGTTCTATCTACATGAACAAATGTAAAGCCTCAAGGTGGGTTTTAGGGCACAATTGGCCACCTATCATAGGGGAAAAAAGAGATGATTTTGAATTAACAATCGACCAAATCACATAATTTCATCAACTGTTCCCATTCAATGGCCACAACACAGCAAGAATATGAAGTGTAGTAAGATTTATGTTCATGTTATGGCATAGTTTGAGAGATCTTATCTTCTTTTGCCTACTAGATTTGATGATATATTATATAATGTTGGTGAATTTCTGTTCTATTTACATGAACAAATGTAAAGCCTTAAGGTGGGTTTTAGGGCACAATGATTGGAAGTAACAAAAAGATAGTATTACGCATCAACTTACATCATCCAACAGCAGATTGTTGCTGTAATAACCAAGGTAAGATGAAGCCTGTATCAAAGGAATCAAAGATTAAATATAATTGAAGAAATTATGTCTAATAGTTAACAGAAGAAATAGCATCACTTTAGAATGATCTAATAATGGAGCAAAACCCTAATGATTACTTCAATCAACAAAGAATTGATTCAAAGAACTATCATAAGCCAAAATGAACAATCATAATTCAAATCAATTTCTGAACAGTAAGAGTAAGATTATAACTATTCAATCGATCAAATCCCTAAATCTAGCCAAGAAATCCACAGTACATCGATGTAGCAAATGAACTAACACATACGAAACTCAATTAAACCAAAAGGATCAAACATATCATAAGCCAAAATGAACTATCATAATTCAAATCAATTTCTGAACAGTAAGAGTAAGATTATAACTATTCAATCGATCAAATCCCTAAAATCTAGCCAAGAAATCCACATTACATCGATGTAGCAAATGAACTAACACATACGAAACTCAATTAAACCAAAAGGATCAAACATATCATAAGCCAAAATGAACTATCATAATTCAAATCAATTTCTGAACAGTAAGAGTAAGATGATAACTATTCAATCGATCAAATCCCTAAAATCTAGCCAAGAAATCAACAGTACATCGATGTAGCAAAACGAACTAACATATACGAAAGCCAATTAAACCAAAAGGATCAAACATATAGCGATTGAAAAGAAATTGAATTGAATGGGATGTATAAGGAATCATACAGATTCGTGGAGGGACCTCTGTTGCAGCAGATTCTAGTGCATAGCGAAGCAATGACACCGACAACGACGAAGATTAAAGTCGTCACAAGGAAACCCATTTTCGATCCTGATCTGAGAGAGATTCCTGCGAAGAGAATTTAGGGTTCAATTCAAACAGGAAAAATCTCAAAACGATCGAAAAAACGGGAGAAAGAATCTGAGATCTCTCACAAGATTGAATGGAGATCCTCGTCGTCTTCGATCTGATTGAGCCCGGTGATCTTGTCGGATCCTTACAGGCCCGATTTTGTGAGAGCAAAAACAGACCTCGCGACCTCTGACGTGAGCAATTACGGGTTTAAGATATTCCATTGTGAATAATAAATATATAACAATTATATATTTTAAAAAAATTAATATACGTAAATTATAAATTGTAAATGGTAAATGGCGATTCTCCCTTTTCCTTCATCCTTTATTTATAAAGGTAACATTTGCTTTTATAATTCCATTTAACCCGTGTTTTAAATATAGTTAAATGCTAATTCGGCGATTGACAAAACCTTTGATATCTAGATTAAATTTATGAGATTTAAGATTTAAAATTAATAAAATTATTATTTATTTTAAGATTAAAATTGATATTGTTTGATATAAAAAATATATTCATTAATTATATTGTTCTAAAAGTGTATATATATTATTTTTATATACAAGTTCTGTCTAGTTTCATCTAAACATTCGATAGTTAGATACAGATTAATAAATATTTTTTATAAAAGATATAAAATTAAAATCGATTAAAAATAAATATATCTATTATTTTTATATACAAATTTAAAAGAAATTGAAAAAAATAAACATAATGCTAAAAATTAAGAAAAAAAATATTTAGACACAGACTAATCACGGACTCATTTGTGATTTTTACAACACTGCTATTTAATTGATAGATTGTACCTATACATAAACTTTTAGAACACTGAATTTAATAGAAAATCCAACAAATTCAAAATATTAGAATTTGTTAATGATTTAAAACAATAAAAAAAATTGGGGGGAAATTGATTGCATTGAAATTCATAAATTTACAATGTTACAGCAACATTTTAGACTAGGAAACAAAATCCAAATAATTAAAAGAAAATGTTTCAGCCACAGGCCTCATGGAACAGAGCTTTAGATCATTGTACCTCTCCCATGGCATTGATCCATAGAAAAACCTCTCTTAGCTTTAGAGGGTTTATCAGAATATGAAAAACTCTCTTAGATTTAGAGGGTTTATCAGAATCTGAACTCAGGTTCTACGTCCATCGCCCACGCAAACTTTGCGAGAAGCGACTTATTGAAGATCTACAACAAACGGGATTTCGAATTCGTATAAAGATTTGTTCTTTCTGTAAAAAAAGTTCGGATTTAAGGTTGTGATAATAAAGGTTTACCTTTTCTATAGGTACTTCGTGTCGTTTACACCAAGCCACGGTGATCCTAGGATCCATATAATTGATCTTAGACGTCCCTAACGCTACCGTTTTCATATCTTCCTTCGTTTGCATATCCCGTTCCATTTTCTCGATCTTCCCATTCGTTTGAGCTATCTTTCTCTCCAATCTGCATTTCATTTCACCAGATAAACTTCGAGGGATATATATATATATATACTTACGCAAAAGAAATATCGAAATGTTACGCTTCTGGTGCTAAATTCCTCTTCTTCTTTCCATCGGAACTTGCTAATGGTGGTTTTCCCTTTTTAGCCCTTTCGAGATCTGTTTTCAGTTCTTTAAGAACATCCTACGCAGCGTAAATTCGATTGCAAAATGTAAATCAGAAGTCTTTTAGGTATGAGTTTTGTTGATATGATATGGAAGATATAATATATTACCCTTAGTTCTTCGATTTTCCCAACCAATCTTTCGATTTGTGCACCGTGTGATTTCGAAACACTACGTTGATGATTACAAATTATGGCAACCTGTAAAGGGCGGAAAACCAATATCGTTAATGGTCACGGATACGATTAAATTTTGCCATTAGAAAGAGCGAAAACCAACAAACATTGGGCATGTTCTTTTGTAGAACTTTTGAGCCGGAGTTAAAGACTCGAAATTAGATTTTATGTTTATTTGGTCAACTTTATTTTGAAATCCAAACTCAAAATCTCGACTCGGATTTTGAGTCGCAATTTTTTGGATGCTGAAATTTTCAGCGTTCTGACTCGGATTTTGAGTCCAAAATATGTAAATTACTAAAATACCTTTAAATATCAAAATTGATCATTTTTATTAAAGTGTATAATTAATATTATATATGATTCATTTGTATTTTTAAAAATATATTAAATTATTTTAAATGTAAATTATAAATAATAATAATAATATCATTATAATTTTTTTAAGTGAAATTAATAAAAATGATTAATAAATATAATTTATATATAAAATGTATATTTTGGTAATTTTCTTACAAAAATCTTAACTAAAACTCTAATTTTTATGAAAAAAATAAACTAAACTTAAAATTTAGATCTAAACTTTAACTTTGAAAGCATCAAACAAACAAGTTAAAATTTGATTCCAAATTAAAACTTAAACTCTAATTTTAAACTCAAACAAAAAGTTCTCTTAAAAAGAAACATGAATATTACCTGCTTGTTTGCTTGTTGATAGACTACTACTTTTTCGCCTACATCACCATCTCTAGTTTCTTGACTTAACTGTCATAACATCCAAAAACAGAACAATTTTGACGAAAATTGTCGAGATTTATGCGTAATTTAAGTTTAAACATTTTAACAGTTAATAAGAAATACCATCCGTAGAGCGATTAAAACGCCTTATCATTCAGAATATGAATATATGAACGGCGAAATAATCCATAATTTGGAAGAAGGTCAAGATTGAGTTCATACCATTACATCCAATGTTATGGATGCATTATATGTACGGAAAACTTTAGCGGTGAGGCCAGGCATTAGCTCTTTAAGATGAGCATTCAGTCTACTTGTGTCCAATTCATCGAAAAGATCATCCGTTTTGGACTTCCCTGGATTTAAAAAACGAAAACGAAAAACGGGTTATTATCCAATTGATCGAAAAGATCGTCCCTTTTGGACTTCCCTGGATTTAAAAAACGAAAACGAAAAACGGGTTATTATCCAATTGCGGATAAAGACAGATCGTGAAGTACAAAAAACAAATATCGTAACTGACCGGCCTGGAACTGTCCGATTGCCTTATAAACCGGAGGCTCAACCTCAACTGTATTCACATATTGGATTGAATCTTTACCAAGAAAATCAAACTGCATACATAGGAAGAAGAGGAAAGATAAATCGTATCACCAAAAACGAAAAAAGTAAATAAAACCCATCAAACGAAAGAATAAACGTCCTACAATGTCGGCAGTATTTTCAACATATACAAAGTTTCGATATCGACTAATTTACCTTTAACTTATTTGGAGGAATGCATTCCACATTTCCTACTTTCAGTGTACAGCAACCAACAGTATCTGCCTCATCATCGTCCTACAGTGAAACGAAACAGTAATTATCATCCTTCAACAAATTACTCGTATCATCTTTCGTTGCTTTTTCTATAAACATTCTCGTGTGACTACCTTCTCATTTCCAGCCCTAAGAGCCAATTTATCGATGAGATACGTAGCAACAGCTATTTGCCTCTTTGTAATATCTTTTGCAGTAAAATTCTTGGTGTATGTATCCCTGATGCTCTCTATGTGATCCTGCATTCAAGAGTCAAGACATAGTTTATTTGTTAAATGGTAAAACAGGATAATTTATTTATTTGTTAAATGGTAAAACAGGTAAAACAGGATAATTTATTTATTTGTTAAATGGTAAAACAGGTAAAACAGGATAATTCATTTATTTGTTAAATGGTAAAACAATTTATGCAAAAACTTTATCAAAATGTATGTGTCCCTGATGCTCTCTATGTACAGAGTCAAGACATAGTTTATTTGCTAAAGGGTAAAACAGGTAAAACATGACAATTTCTTTATTTGTTAAATGGTAAAACAGGTAAAACAGGACAATTTATTTATTTGTTAAATGGTAAAACATGACAATTTATGCAAAAAAATTTATCAAAATGAGACCTTAATACCTTCAATTTTCTTGCTTTCTCATACTTCTCCTTGTCACTTTGGCCCTTGAGGGAACTACTAGCTGCCAAAAAGACATACTTGAACTCTTTAGGATTAATTGGATCGTTCCAGAAAGCTAGCCAAGTGACGGTGTTGTCATGCTTTACTTCTTTCCATCTGCAAAATCATATCTATCATGATAAATACAAATAAATTATTTTTCACGGTTTTTATATTTTAAGGAGAAAAGAACATATATAAGACCTTTCACCGGGGATAGGGCATTCTGGAATTGGAGCACCTTTACCGATATTTATGGTAATGTCACATGGACGGATACGCTTTTTTAATTTTCCCATCTACAAAACAATATTAGGCAATGTAGAATGTCATGCTAGAACACACATACAACCTACAAGATAAATTTCAACTCAAGCTGCCCAAAGTTACGGGTAAAATTTGTTGAAAGAGT
>CM071863.1:61106844-61160472 GCA_036759665.1 Gynandropsis gynandra
GAGTGTTTAAACTACCTTAGGATGTTCTCCTCGGCCTCTGAATAGCCCAGGAGGTTCAACTCTGAAATTACCAACCTGAATCACATGCAAACATCTGAGTGAAAAAAGTTACGCGGTAAAAGTTAATAACAGATTCGTAAAACTCTGAGAAAACTTACCTTCTCTTTAACACCATCAACAATAGCCCACATATACTTCTCCTCTAGCTTCATTTTCTCCTCTTTCAGAACTTTTTTCTCCTACACACCATCAACTAAATCATATTACCCAATTCCTATTTGGGAAAAATAACATAAGGAACAAAATTAGGTCTCGGAAAACAATCTTTATACTAAAATGAGAATTTGAGTATAATCACCTCAACAACGAGACAAGATAAACGAAGATTAATAACATCCTGAACAAAGTTATTCTAAAACTGATATGAATTAGGGAAATGCATGATGCAAGAGGGCAGAAAACAAAAACAAAAAATATTCTCTTTGACTCACTTCTGTGCTCATTTGCTTCTTCTTCTCCTTCTCTTTCAGATGCCACTCATATATGGGAGTGAAGTCACAATCATCCAAATTATGTATCACATGATTTTTGCCAAGCAATTTTCGCCAATCATTCCAGAAATTCTCCCTAAATTTGGGTTTATCATAATAATCTGTCTCTCTCATCACTGCAAACATTGTTGCAACCTACAGATAAAGAAAATATCCATCAGCATGCATGAGGACACTCATTTAAAGCCTCTAAGAATAGCATAAGAAAGGAACCTAGATATTGATATGGAGGAAAAAAGAAAAGAAAAAAATTAGAAAAAGCAATTATTGTAGTATCACTATCTATCACTGGTGCCATGAATCGAGGCAGCCTACCTCTTCTTGCGCAGGAGTTAAGTCAACTGGCTTCCCCTTGTACAAGATCTTTATCCCATGAGGAGAATATGGAGGTGGGAAAATTACACCATTGTGCACCAAAGTTGTCCATTTCTTTTGCCCATCACCAGAAGGTAATGATTTCGAAGACTTAGAATATTTAGAATCTTTCTTCCCTTTCTTGGACTTTTTGATCACCTTTTTGGACGAAGAAGACACTACTTTTGTCACTCTTGGCTTTGCAGATGACAGAGTATTCTGTTTTGTAGATAACGATGGAGAATTCTGTTTTATTGGTTTAGGCTTCGCCGAAGATGTTTTCATATTAGAGGGATTTGACTTCATTCTCTTAGCAATTGGGACATCATCATCGTCAGATCCATCTTTGATAGATTCTAGTTTCGCCTTCATTGGTTTAGGTGAAACCAAAACCTTTCTCTTATCATCTGATTTTTCTATTTTAACCCCTTCTTGCTTCACTGTCACAGAGGTAGATGAAGCTGATACCTTGGGCTTCTTAATGGAACTTTGATCTGCAGAATTGCCCTTATCCAGAGGCCTCTTACCAGATACCTTGGAATTTAGCCCTTGATTCTTAATCACAGAACCATTCTGATTCAATTTTCTAGCCAAAGGTTGCTTTTTGTCTTCATATGTCTGCTTGCTACCAGATGTTTCATCACTAGACCTCCTTTGAACCCGTGCAGATATTGGAATTTCATCATCTGACTCATCTTTTATGCTTTTATTTGGCCTATCCAGAGGAGGGTTGCTGCTGTTTTTTTGTTTCGATTGCTGTGGTATGACCTGCTGAGAAGTGGTTGGTGCTTTATTTGGCCGGTTTGAATTCCCAGAAAGTATGGCACTCAAAGGTGTATCATCCTCAGAATCATCATTATCACTTTTGAATTCAAATGGATCATTACGCGGCTGGTTCCCATCCTTGACAATAGGAGACTTATCATTCCTCAAGGGTGATTTCACTGGTGAAGCCTTAGAAGATGAAGATGAAATCGGGGACTTCTTGACTGATGAAGTTGTTCCATTCGAGCTTGCCTTAGGAGATCTCATCGGTGACACATTAGTTGTAGGAATTACCTTACTTTTCTGATTTGATTGGCTCAAGTTAGAGGCAACAGTATTACTTCTCTTGAAAACAAGAGGCATTTCATCATCATCGTCCTCATCATACCCATCATGCCCATTTGCCATTACTGGTTTGGTAAAAGTCTCAGTAGCCATCCACAATAACAAAATGTTGACAGATACTCAAACCAACCTCTAACCAAGAGAGAAAAGAAGAAAAAATCTAATCAAACTGGTTAGAATCTGACAAATTATGGCAAAACCCAACAAGAAAAGCACAATCTTTTAACTCAACAAGCAATGTGGTAACTTCATAACTCAATTTATGATCAATTACGAAGAATATAACATAAGTGTGGATGTGTGTATCTACATGAGTATACATGAGATAGTGAAATAAAGTGAGACATGGCTCCTAAAGGTTAAATACGATAGCGGCAGTATAGCCTTAGCTAAATGACGATTCTGCATCACAATGCATAATTCCAAATGCCATTGAAGGTACACAGCAGGGAAGAACATGGATAAAATCATATGCTACAAGAAAGAAAGCTACGTATTAATTCCATTTTTAGGTCCCATCTATGCTAAAACAATCAACATCTAAACTCAAATTTAAAGCTAAACAGAGAGAAAAACGAAGTTAGAAACAGTTTTATCACCATTGGAATACGTAATCGGAAACTCAAAAAACATGGTGCAATGGGAATGAAAACCCTAAATATGTACGAGAAACCCTAATTCTAGTTTTAAACCAGGTTCGAACGAAAATGAGCTGAATCCAACCAAATTTCGAAGGGCAGACATTGGATTGAAGAAGCTACCTTCTTCAGGAGAAACACAAGCCGCCCACGAAGCCCTCTCTCTCTCTCTCTCTCTCTCTCTCTCCCTCCCTTGTGACGTGCCTTTGCTTTCGGCCGGTGCTGTGCAGAGGAGGAAGGCATAGAAAGACTCTAGCTCAAACCGCAAGTCTTGGACTCTATACGTTTATACGACGTCGTTTTATGACCATGGAGATTAGTCACTTGAGACATTCCGACAAAAAGTAACGCATGGACCAAAATGGAAACCTTTTTTTCATTGAATGGATAACGTTGAAAATGTACAGTAAATACTATGCACGTTCATTTACAAAAATTAACTTCCTCTAATTTTTATTATACAAAGCAATATATACGTATGTGTCATTTTTGTCGATTTTTATATATCTCAGTATTTTAAACACATATCAACTAATAAATAAAACTATAAAAATATTATTAAAAATACTTTAAATCAATATGATTTCATTAACACCAAATTAATTAAGCCGTCTATTTATATAAGTAGTTTGATATGCATTGACATATTATTCAGTATTTTATACATTATTCGAAACTAATCAAAATTAAAGTTCATATAAGAAAAAAATACATTAAAGCATTTTTAGCTCAGTGTAATATTTATTAATCTCTAATTCTTTATTACAATTTCTTTATATTACTTTCTGTTATTTCTTCAATTTTCTTATATTTTTCATGGGGAAACGGATAGATGAGTCTCGACAAGATCGGCGCCACCGCCTTATACGGCCGATCCCCACTATACAACACGTGCTTAGCACGACGTCCTCCCGCATCTATATTTAATTAATAATAAATTGAAGAATTACCATAGTTACTGTTTTTGTCAATCAAATTTTAAATAATTAAATATACACGAATTTTCAATATTATTTACGAAAAAATCGATCTTATATTCCATCTATTTATTGGAATATTTGAATAGTTGGGCCGAATTAAACCCAATAAAATTTAATAGGCCTGCAAATAGGCTCATTTATGTTTCTTTATTATACCGATCAATTAGACGACCCTCTGGACCGGAGGGAGGCTTCAAGGCATGCTTTGTTCTACTCTAAAGATAAATAAAATAAAATAAAATAAGTTATCGTAGATAAATTAAAGATAGATAAAATAAAATAATATAATATAAATTAAACTATAAATAATCAGCCACTCGCGTTGAATGAAATTATCGTAGATATTAAAATCGAATTTATAAGTATTTTATATAAATCTAAAACATATAATGAAATGTATACAACGAAATAACTCGTTCGAGAATTAAAAAATAAAAATTGAATTATAACATGAAATTTCACCTGTTGTCAATTCTGGTGTATCTAGCAAAAATATGAATAAATAAATAAGAGGCATGACACGTAAATAGCATAAAAAATACTCAATATATATGTATTATATTTTATAAATAATAATATGCTAAATGAATTATCAATATACTTTCATCATTGCCATGATTGCCATCAAACTTGGCTTTGATTTAGGATATCTGTGTGTCGATTTTAATCAATATATAATGCAATTGCATTACGAAGTTAGAGTCAATATTTTTTTATTGTTATTTTATTTGTAATTTTGTGTATTTGTTTCGTAAGGTAATTAAAGAATACGATAGTGTATAATATGGATTTTGTTTACAAATTTGTCTAACACATATCCATTTGTCACATTTCTTGCCAAATTTAATTAATGGGACGAACGAATTGAATAAATATGTTTGCAAAAAATAAAAATAAAAATAATATGTCTATCATTTTTATATATAAAATATATGCGGTTATCTTTTTTTTTTCTTTTCGAACTAATAATAACACGATGCATTTCTGAATAGAACTAATAATAACACCATGCATTTCTTTTATATTTTATATTTTCCTTTTTATATTTATTTATTCGTTGAATATGCACGGCTGAAAAAAAAGTCACTTATCTGATTTCCACTAAAATTAATCGAAAAAGGCTTAAAAAAATTATATCGAACCTTTATAACATACGTATTTATATGCTTTAAAGTAAATTTAATGTATATATATATACATATAATTTCATGATAAATGCCAACCGTTTTGTACTATATCAGTCAGGTGAAACATAAAACTATCATAAAAGAATATAAAATAAAATTTAAAGCAATTATTATTTTCAAAGCATTTATTGATTCTGTAAATTAAATTTGCATGATGATTATATAATAAAACAATCTATATTTCCAGATTATTAAACTCAGGTAGAAAATTTCAGGATGTTGCAGTATTAAACATTTATATTAATGGATATATAAAAATTATATATATTGAGATAATCAGTGTAATTAAAAGGATACTTCCATGTGGTCCTAACCTATCATTTAGTGTGTAAAATAAATATTTTTGTGTTTCAAAACCTGGAAAAAGCCAGCTATATCGGTCCAATAATCCCATTTAAAAAATTTGTGACAATAATTAATAATATTAACAAAATAATTGCAATTTGTAATATAATCAAACATTTTTTAATATATAATTTTTATATAAAAAAAGTCAATCATAAGCATTTATGCCAAATGTTCATGTCAAGATCCTTGTCGCCCCAACATTTCTCACACGGTGGTCGGGCCATGTATTTGACGTTATTTTTATAACGTTGTTATTTTTTATATTTATAAATTTTAGATTAACACAGTTTTATATGTTGAAATCTTATTGGAATTATATCATATACAAAATAACAATTTGAATTTGTAGTTTATATAAAAATATTGAAGTTAACTTATAGGACTATTTTTCTCTATATATTTATTCACATATATATATTTAATATTATTATTTTTATTATATTAACATTAAGTTTTTAGTAATTATAGATGTTAAAACTATATAATTTGATACTATTTAATAGCTAAGATATAGAAAATTGATAATTGTACGTAAAACATTAAGTTGATTTCAGCTATAAATACACATGATTTAATTTTAATATCAATACATAAGACATATTTTGGAAAATAATATTTATGTATTTTAAAATAAAATTTATTAATTTATTTTCAGATTTTTTATAAAATTATGATCAGATTAAGTTTAGAAAAAAGTTAAAAAAATATAAAATTTTGTTTTAAAATATGAAAAAATATAAATACATACTTTTTACATTGCTGAATATAATAATTATATCAATATGAGATTATAAATGTATATACATAGCTGATATTTATATTTAGAATTAGATTTGTATAAATTTATCATTTATTAAGTAATAACAATTATAATTTCATTATTATTCTAAAATAATGTAATAATTTTTATGTAAATTTTTTTAAAATAATTTAAATATAATCCAAATATTTTGAAATAAATTATTTATATAAAATTGTTTAGAACAAACCAATATATTATTTATAAAAAGATTATCGAAGGTGGTGGCTTTTTTGCTCCAGCAAACAACGGTCCCACGTATAACGTGACCGATTATTTGCGCGTATTTGCTGATATCATGCATGACCTCCAATAGAGTATCGCCACGCATTACAGATAAGTCATGACAACCATGTTGTGGGTCCCCTCCAAGCTGTCCACCAATCACCACCATTTATTCGGCTTGGTTCAAGCCGAGCCGCCTAGTCTTATTTGCCTAATTTGTACAAAATGTATTTTCATTTCATTTTAAAAGAATCAATATCAATACATATATTTATGTCTATTATAATAAGTTTATTAGTAATAGTAAATATCCCACCATTTCGTATTCATATTTAAATTTATTATTCATATTATTTTTATAAATACATATATAAATAAATTAAAATATCCGTAAAAAATATAGATATTTGTAATTGATAAAAACGTAAAAAAATATAGATATTATAATTGAAAAAAAAGTATGAATCGCTAAAATTTTTGTAACAGACCAATCAACCAATGAATAATGAAAAGACACGGTTAAACAAATGAACGATGAGGAGTTGTCGTTTAAAAAAAAATAAAAAAAGAATAAAGAATAAAAAGATAGAAGGTATAAAGAATGGTGATATTTTTTAACAAGATTGTTAAATTAAAAGTTTATTACTTATATACTATTTTTTGGGATTATAACACGTATAGGGAAATATTTATATCTACTTTTTAAAATACATGTATTAAAGTAATGTTTAAATATGTAATACTAGACAAAACAACAGTTAAATATTTATTGGAAACACAATGATATGCTTAAGTTAAGATAATATGTTTTTCCGATCATTTCTTAAATTTGTAAGATGTTATTTAATAAATTTGCAAAGTAAAAATAAGAGGTTAACTATCTATAAATATAGATATTATTAAAAAAATTGGATTTGCCAATATTATTTTCTGTAGATAAAAATATTAAAAACCGGCGGTTAACGTCGAGCCGACCAAACTCGGCTCGTCCCCGGTCAAAAATAAAACGTGATTACGCGTAATCTGATGTAAATACAACATATTTACTCATTTGTTTAATAACTCAAATTAATTAAAAATTAAGCAGACTTTTTTCTACAATTAAAATTCCCGGTCTAAGACAAATAACTAAAATTAACGTTTATAAATATTTTGTATATATACGAATACGAATCCAGCAAAAGAAATTGCCAGCACTGAAAAAAGGTTATACTCTCTCTCCTCTTTCTCTCTCTCTCTTAGTGCAGACGCAACAAATCTAGTTCGGTTTCCGAGAAGAAAGTAGGTGAAGTGACCGCCGGCAAGTTCCCGATGAATTTCCGGCTACATTCTCCGTCCATGCGTGGTTTACGCGCCTCCACGCTCCTACTTTGTGCTGTTGTCTTGATCCAGCTCCTAGCTGCGCAAGTCGATGCTCAGAGATCTAGGAGGAGTCCATGGCAGACACTTACTGGTGAGTCCTCTCTTTCTGTGCCTCTGCTCCGATATCTGAGTATCTGTGCATGGATGTTGTTATTCGCTGCTTATTTTTGGCTTAATTTCTGAGAAAATGAAAGAAAGCGCGAGAAAATTGAATTCGGTGTTGTGCATCCTAATCTCTCCGAGATGCAGATGCGTTTTAGAAGCTGGAAATACCTTTGGATTGTCGAGGATTTTTACTTTGATTTTGCATTTGAATAAACAGAAATCGAAGTTATTATGTATGTTTATGGGAAGAAATAATTTGAACTTTGAGATAAATAATAGATGCATCTGGCCATTTTTTAGGTCCTTTTCTGAATTGGATTTTGGTTTGATTTTAACCATTTAAGGATATGATTACACATTGTTGAGTTGACCTTACTAATTATAGACTTCAACTTGATTTTGTTCGTCACAACTTCAACTATAGAATTCAACTTCAACATTTTGTGTCTCTTTAATCCACATTGTTAAATAACTAATTCAATTTCATTTGCAGGAGATGCTCCTCTTGTGATTGCTCGAGGTGGGTTTTCTGGAGTGTTTCCAGATTCGAGTATTGATGCCTACGGCTTTGCCTTGCAGACAAGCGTAGATTCCGTTGTTCTATGGTGTGATGTTCAACTAACGAAGGATGGAATTGGGATTTGCTTCCCTGATATAATAAATCTCGGGAATGCTTCCAATATCGCTGATGTCTACCCAAACCAACAGAATTCTTATCTGGTTAATGGGGTCCCTACTCAAGGCTGGTTTTCCATTGATTTCACCTTGAAGGATCTGGGAAAAGTTGCCTGTAAGTTAACCTCACTTCAATTCAAATATACATAGCTAGAATAGTTTCATATGGCTTCTTTACTGCAATAGGTTCTACTGTTGGATTGTAATTCTTGACATATTTACTTGGAACTGTTTATAAATATATTCTGATTTGAGTTGGAGGAAGAAAGATAGCTAGAATTAGCTTGATCACTTAAACAATTAGGAAAGATTTCTGAATGTTATGACTTTCCATTTTTGCTTCCTGCATGTTGTCAAGGGTAGAATTAGTCTGGTTCGTCCCCATTTGAATATACCGATGTGGGACCCGAGTGTGATGTCCACTCTCTAGGACCGAGCCTGGGTATGAGGGGACATAAACTTTGGTCTCGTATATATGGTGTTGGGCAACCCTAAACTCTTGAGCTAACTTTTGGAATTGGTTAGGTCCAAACTCATATTTGACACATACACTAACATATTCTCATAAATATTTTACTCTTCTGCAGTGATTCGTGGAATATTATCACGGCCAAATGCATTTGATTTAAAATACTCAATCCAAACCGTTGAAGATGTAGCTACCTTGGTGAAACCTCCGGCTTTTTGGTTAAATATCCAGGTAATTCTATATATCCGAATGTTTTACTACATTGTAATTCTCTCGCCACATTTTAGCCTATGTTTCCCTAGCTAACAATGCTGTTCTTTATCTTTCTTTCAGCATGATGCTTTCTACACACAACACAATCTAAGCATGAGAAGCTTTGTACAATCAGTTTCCCAAACTGTCATTATTGACTACATCTCTTCTCCCGAAGTAAATTTCTTTCGTAGCATTGCTGGTCGTCTTGGACGTAATGGTCCGAAATTTGTATTCCGATTTCTTGGGCAAGATGATGTTGAGCCTTCAACTAACCAAACCTATGGCTCTCTCCTCCGTAACTTAACGTTTATCAAATCGTTTGCCTCTGGGATTCTCGTTCCCAAGAATTACATTTGGCCTGTCAATAGCTTGTATTTACTTCCATCTACATCCTTAGTTCAAGATGCTCACAAAGTGGGATTAGAAGTATATGCATCAGGTTTTGCAAATGACTTCGATATGGCTTACAACTATAGTTATGATCCATTGGCTGAGTATCTCTCTTTCATGGACAATGGAAATTTCTCTGTTGATGGTGTGCTTTCTGATTTTCCCATTACACCATCTGAGGCCGTTGGTTAGTATCTCTCTTATAAAAAAACATAACTTTTTTAATCCATTTTTCCATCTTTGTTACTGATATTTCCTTTTTACTTGCAGGATGCTTCTCTCACATTGGTAAAAATGCCACAAAACAAGGTATGCCGACTAAGTGAATGTTCTTTTAGACAATTTTTGTTTTGAGTTTAAAATTAGAGTTTAAGTTTTAACTTGAAATCAAATTTTAAATTTGTTTGATAATTTCAAAGTTAGAGTTTAGATATTTTAAGTTTAGTTTAGTTTTTTTCATAAAAATTAGAGTTTGAGTTAAGATTTTTGTAAGAAAATTACCAAAATATACATTTTATATATAAATTATATTTATTACTCATTTTTTTATTAATTTCACTTAAAAAATAATGATTATAATATTTATTATTATTATTATTATTATTTATAAGTTACATTTAAAATAATTTGATATATTTTTAAAAAATACAAATTAATCATATATAATATTAATTATACAATTTAATAAAAAAATATCAATTTTGATATTTTTAAAAGTATTTTTAGTAATTTACATATTTTGTACTCGAAATCCGAGTTAGACGCTGAAAATTTCAGCATCCAAAAAATTGCGACTCGAGTCGAGATTTTGAATTTGGATTTCAAAATAAAATTGATCAAACGAACATAAAATCTAACTTTGAGTTTTAACTCCGACACGAAGTTCAAAAGAACATGCACTAATTAGCATGTGGTTTGATTGCTAGGCATATATCATGATTAGTAGCTGTACTGATTTTGATCTCCTATGGTTATTTCTCAGTTGATTTTCTGATTATCTCCAAAAATGGTGCGAGCGGGGACTACCCTGGATGTACGGACCTGGCCTATAACAAGGCTATCAAAGATGGTGCTGATATTATTGATTGTTCTGTTCAAATATCATCAGATGGTGTTCCATTTTGTTTGAGCTCAATTAATCTCGGGAACAACACAATGGTCGCCCAATCCCCGTTCAGCAATCGTTCGTCAATTGTCCCCGAGATTAGCCCACTTTCTGGAATATACACCTTTAGTCTCGCTTGGCCCGAGATCCAAACCTTGACACGTAAGTTCTAAAGCTTTATACTTAATGCAATGCGTTATTTGTTGGCACATGTGCATTGCACATGTTTTTATTAAAAAAGTACGATATTGAAACTTGAAGCATTAAATGAACACTATATAAATGTTTATGCAACTAATGCTTTCAAATCGTCAATATAATGAATAATTGGTATGTGTATATGCACCTATATATATATATAGGTGTTGTATATAGGTGCATATACACGTATATACACACATACCTATATAGGTGCATATACACGCATATACACACATACTTATATAGGTGCATATAGACACATACAAATTATCCATTATATTGACCATTTGAAAGCATTAATTGCATAAACACTTATATAGTATTCATTTAATGCTTCAAGTTCCAATGTCCGACTTTTTTAATAAAAACATGTGCAATGCACGCGTGCCCCACACATATGTCACATGTGTCAACATTACTGAGATACATCTTTGCATTGCGAAAAAATAGGTGCTTAGGGTAACAAGTGAACTTTATCTTGCTGAGTCTTCTCTAGAGAATTCGAATGTCGATATTTTTTTAACTAAACTCTTCATATACTGCGGGTCACGTCTAGCTAAATTGGGCGGTAATTTCAGTACTTGTTGATGTATATATGATTTTCGTAAGACCATTTTATAAGCTACATATCACTGAATTTAACTATTTGCATTTGTTGCACAGCTGCTATTGAAAACCCCTTCAGTACATATAATCTGTTTAGGAATCCAAGGGAAAAAAATGCTGGAAAGCTAATTTCATTGTCTGATTTTCTGAACTTGGCGAAGAATTCCACTTCTCTTACCGGTGTTTTACTCAGTGTTGAGGTGAGTTTTGGTGTCATTTAAACTAGGGTTTTGTTGAAGTCTCCAATTCAGCCCTTATCGAATGATTAGCGTAAAAACTAAGGGTGTAAAATGAGCTGACTCGGCTCGGTTCAGCTCGTTATGAGCTCGCCAAAAAGTGAGCTGGCTCAGCTCGGCTCGTTTTCAAAACGAGCTAGAAAATACCAGCTTAGCTCAACCCGTCTTTAAATCGTCTATAAACGAGTGGCTCGTAAGCTAGACTATTTAAGTTAAAGAATTGTAATATATTAATATTATATATAATATTTGATATTTAAAATATTATATATCAAATGAAATATATAAAATATAAAAACAGTAATTTCAATACAAAGTTATTAAATATAAAAAATACTAATTAGAAAATAAATCTATCGAAAATTAAGTAAAATATCGAATTTATAAACATAGTTATTAAAATATTTTATTTCTTTATTTGTTAATAAAATTATATTAATTTGGTATAAATAGACACTAATATTATTATTATTATATGTAAATAATGTATTATTTTTTCTTTAAATAATATTTAATAAATACAAAGACTATATATAATATCTAAAAATAGAAAAATATGTGCTTTTGTATTCAAGCTCGTGAGCCAGCTCGCCTAAACCCTAATTCGTTTTCGGCTCAGCTCATTTTTTAAACGAGTTGGAAAATATCCAGTTGAACTCGATCAAATATGATCCGAGTTAGAACCGGCTCACGAGCCATCAACTCTAGAGATTCTTCTCGCCTTTTAACAGTCACTTCTGGTTATGTTTCTTTCCTTCAGTATGCAGCATACCTTAGAGAAAAACAAGGTCTCGACGTGGTTAAAGCAATTCTCGACACACTTGAAGACGCTGGATTCAACAATGGCACGACTAAAAAGGTTATGATTCAGTCTACCAATAGCTCTGTCTTGATTGACATCAAGCAAAAGAGTCGTTACGAAACTGTATACAAAATCGAAGAAGCCATTCGCGATATTCTTGAATCAGCTATCGAAGACATAAAAAAATTCGCCAATTCTGTCGTCATCGGGAAAAAATCAGTATTTCCCGCAATTAAAGGTTTCACGACGGGCCAAACTGATATCGTGTCGAAGCTACAGAAACTAAAGCTCCCTTGTTACGTCGAATTGTTTCAGAACGAATTCGTATCTCAATCATACGACTTTTTCTCTGATGCAACCGTAGAGATCAACTCATTTGTAAGTGGAGCTGGTGTCAACGGAACCATTACCGAGTTCCCTCTTACCGCTGCTCGATACAGACGTAAGTTCTTCGCCCTTCGCCCTTCGATCTCAGATCAAAGTAAAGTTTATTTACAGTTTCACATTGGTTAAAAAAAGCATTGTTGGTACTAAATCATACATATTCGTAAAGCAGAAACATAGACGTACTCATATGAATGTAGAAAATTTACCCGATTAGTTTAATCGATTCGAATCAGATTCGAGTGAATTGGTAAAAAATATAGAACTTTTTAGTCAAAACAAAAATTCAGTTTAATCGAATCATTTATTTTCGTTTGTTTGCTGTGGTAGACATCTCATTTTAAGATTGTAATCTTATTTTCAGTTAACTTATTACTTAATCTTCTTATCTTTCTAATATTAATACTTTCTAATATTACTGTAATTTCTAATATTACTATAATTAATAATATAATATTATACAGGAAATCAATGCTTGTCACTCCGTGACCCACCACCTTATTCATTACCTATACAACCTGGTGGTCTTGTAAGTCTTGCAACGGCTTTACCACCAGCTGAGGCTCCAAATCCAGTTTTTACAGATGCTGACGTCACTGAACCACCTCTACCTCCGGTTACAGCCAAAGCTCCGACGTCTACTCCGGGAACCCCAACCACCGGAGCACAAGCACCAAGTGGTCAAACCCGAGTGGCTCAATCACTCATTCTGTATGTTTTAGGTATGCTTCTTGTCTCTCTTCAACTTCTCTGATCTGTATTTGATTGGGGATTTGGAGGATTTTGGATTGGGTGACGTCATGATGATGTCAGTCTTAGAGTTGAAATTTTACCCATTGAAGATGACAGCTTTCAGATTCTTTGACAGACAGTGGTAAGTTTGAGTTTGAGTTTGAGGGTTTTGTCTTTGGGAACAGTAAATTCTTCAAGTAAGTTTGTGTATTTCGTGGATTCATTCAGACCTTCATTTGTTGTAACATATTTTCATCGTCTTGTAATATTTATGTAACCACTTGTTCAGCTACTTCCATTTTTGCTTGCTTTTTCTTTTATAATTTGAATTTCATAAATAAATATCTAAATATTTAATATAATTCGAAAAACCATGGTCTTGATTGGTGGAAATATTACGTTTGTGTTTGGTTTAAGGTTTCTACGAAGGAATCCGATTTCATCTAATTCGGATTTCAAAACCCCCGAAAGCCTATTGTGAATTATATCAAGATTTGAGAAAACTCGAAAATCGAGATAAATACCTAGATTTATGGTATATGACATGCAACGGAATCAATCTTCTGATTTTACGTGCAATAACTTTAATTTTCGATACTGATGGGATGTATCGAGATGAGAGACTCTTTGAAAGTTTCTGTAAACTTTTGTGATAAAATAAATCCACATTTTTTAAGAAACCTAATGAATCTCATTTATATAGGCACGTGAACCAAGGACCATAAACCGACAGATAACCAATTAATTTCGGTTCTCAATAT
Organism: Gynandropsis gynandra; assembly: GCA_036759665.1. Classification (NCBI taxonomy): domain Eukaryota; kingdom Viridiplantae; phylum Streptophyta; class Magnoliopsida; order Brassicales; family Cleomaceae; genus Gynandropsis; species Gynandropsis gynandra. The sequence continues at coordinate 61,121,120 of CM071863.1, forward strand.
TGTATCGTTTAATTTCGCCCATCATGAAATATAAACGATACTACCAAATGTCTCTATGCATATAATCTTCCTGATTCAATTCAATACCGAAGTTCAATCAATTAAACTTAAATCCGATCACATTTAATTTGGACTAAACCGAATGACAACACTTATTCCAAAATTATTCACATATATAGGTCCACTAATATAAGATTAAACCCAAGAATCTTACATTCTATCATCGTTTGGCGACGTTTTGTTTTATTTCATCTGAATGATGGAAACATTGCGTTTTCAGACGAATACGACTAATGATAAAAAATGTTGTGACTGTATTTTGAATAAAATTATCAAAATAAACAATTATTAAATTTTATTATTTAGTACATATTTTTTAATTATAATTTTTAAATATTTAAAATAAATTTAAAATTTATTAAAATATTTATATATAATATATATATATATATATATATTTACAATTAATATAATTTATAATAGAATAATTTTTAATAAATTTATTAAAAAGCATCGAAATACAAATGTAACATAATATAATCTCATATATTTAAATTTTATTTTTCGTTATATTTGCGGAGGATTGCAACTCTATACGTCAATTATAATGTCGTCTGCAGTCGTAAAAAACGTCATTGTCGCGTTCACAGGTGAGTGCGACGCCACCTATATTATTACAAATTGAAATGATTTGGTTTAAATGATATTTTATAATATATCTATAATTTCATATTTGCGGATTCGGGACAGGTTTCGGGTCGGACGGATTCTTCTGTTAATTTGCCCATGCAAGTAAAACAATTTATATCCCATTTAAACGTCCGCATATTCCATTTATAATTAAATTATATAATTTATTATTATATATATCTCATTAAAAGTTTCTGTATTTCTCAAGTTTATTGATGAAAAGCTCACGCATTTTCCGGCATTTATAGTTCGAAAGTCCTTCACTAGTCCAGTTGAAGAATTTTCCGGGAAACTGTCTGTCAAATTCCTGCTTCTCAAACACTCAATGAGGAATCTGTAACTGCCGAGTTGATCCTTAAGAGAAACCGATGAAATTCTGAGAAAGAAATTCAGATTTTCGATTGTAATCGTCGGAGAACGACAGAGAGAGAGAGAGATGAATCGACGGAAATCACGGCTTCTGAAGATCATTCTCTACATGTTGGTACTCAACTTTTTCTTTCTCTGCATCTATTTCACGTTTCACTCCTCATCGTCGCCGGAACGGCATCCTCATTTTCCGATGGGGAGATTTCATGTGACTGTAAGTAACCAATCGATCCAAAAACCATGGCCAATCTTGCCTTCTTATCTCCCATGGACACCACCGCCGAGAAACGTCCCTTTGGGCTCTTGCGAGGGATACTTCGGCAACGGATTCACGCGGCGGGTCGATTTTCTTTGGCCGCGAATTTCCACCGGAGGAAGTGAAGGAGGAGTCGACGGAAGTTGGTTCCGATGCTTCTACAGTGCCACTCTTCGGAGTTCAATATGCGAGGGTGGGAATCTAAGGATGGTTCCCGATCGGATCGTGATGTCGAGTGGAGGTGAAAGATTGGAAGAGGTGATGGGGAGAGAAGAAGAGGAGGAGCTTCCGCAGTTTCAAGAAGGTGCGTTTGAGGTGGCGGAAGATAGGTCACGATTAGGGTTCAAGAGTCGCCGCGGCGGTGTCAGAAATCGCCGGCGGCTGGTGGACGAGAAAATGCTGAATGAGTATGTTCCTGGTAGAGACATAGAGAGGCACACGATGAGGGATTTGATGGCTTCAATTCGTACAGTTGACCGGAAAGATTTTGCTTGTGAAGAGGTTCGTTGATCTTGCACCTGATGATCTATTGATCAAATTTATAGATCTGGAAATTGAATCAAATTTAGGAATTTGTTAGGTAATGATGCATTTATGGAAGGTTTGCTCATCGAATCAATGATCCAAACTTGAATTGAATGGTGGATTCATCACAAAATTTACTGATCATATACCCTTTTTGGGTTGGATGAATATGTGAGATCAATCCATTCAATGATTCACAAGATGGAAACTTTCTGTAATTGTTAAGCTAAGCTTTCACTGATCATGTCTATTGTGGTTTCATCTTGATGATGATAATGATAATGATGATGATGATGATGGTGATGATGATGGTTTTTGCTCGGCAGTTGGTGGAGGAACTTGAATTGAATGGTCGCTTCATCACAAAATTTAGTGATAATATACCCTTTTTGGTGTTGGATGATTGAATGAGATCAATCCATTCAATGATTCACAAGATGGAAACTTTGATCATGTCTATTGTGATTTCATCTTGTTTGATGATGATGATGATGATAATGATGATGATGATGGTTTTTGCTTGGCAGTGGGTGGAGGAACCAACGCTTCTCATTACTCGTTACGAGTACGCGAATCTTTTCCATACAATTACAGATTGGTATAACGCTTATGTTTCGTCGAGGGTCACGGGTTTACCTAACCGACCTCATGTGGTTTTCGTCGATGGTCATTGCACGGTAATCATTCTCTGTTCTTGCATTGATAATTCCTTCAAAGTCAGAGGCTTCGATTTCTTGTAGCTTTAGGACCCTATAGATTCTACACTCGAACCAAACTTTTAATGTTACAATTAGAAGGCTGCAACATTTCCTTTCATTAAGTAGATGAACGAACTCATTACTTACGATAGGGTGTGTAGAAAGAGCTGATTCGACTCGGATTATCGTAAGCTCGTCTGAAAACGAGGTGATTCAGTTCAGTTCGTTTTCTAAATGAGTTGGAAAATCCCAGTTCAAATTGACTTTTAATATTACAAGTAGACGGCTGCGCCCTTTCCTTTCATTAGGTAGATGAACGAACTCATTACTTACGGTAGGGTGTGTAGAAAGAGATGATTCGACTCGGATTATCGTAAGCTCGTCTGAAAACGAGTTGATTCTGCTCAGTTCGTTTTCTAAACGAATTGGAAAATACCAATTCAGATCGACTTTAGCTCGTTAGAAAACAAGTAGATTCACGAGCTAAACTATTTAATTTAAAACAATTCTAAAAAATGTTAATCATCCAATCAAATAAAATGTTAAAAAAAACATAAGTATTTTAAATTTGACCGCTCGCAATTGCAATCGTAACATTCTTTCTATATTTTTTTTTCCATCTCCTTTTTGGTAATGGTTTCATCTCTTTCGAAAATGTGTTTTTCGCGTGAGAGTTAAACTTTTCACGTGTAAATCACATTTTTTAAGAAGACGATCCGAACTAGAGCTGACTCGTACATACTAATTTACAATGGTTCTTTTACAGACACAGCTAGAAGAGACGTGGAAGGCGATGTTTTCGGGAATAAGATACGCGAAAAATTTCAGCAAACCCGTTTGTTTTCGACATGCTATTCTCTCACCGTTAGGATATGAAACTGCACTTTTCAAGGGCTTAAGTGAAGACATAAACTGTGAAGGAACATCAGCTCAAGAACTATGGCAAACCCCAGACGATACCAAAACCGCACGACTATCCGAATTTGGCGAAATGATCCGAGCCTCATTCGAATTACAAGTCAATAGACACCGCGGAGGATCAGAAAAGTCACGATTGGTTCACAACATTCTGTTTATCCGTCGAGAAGATTACGTAGCTCACCCTCGTCATGGAGGTAAAGTAGAATCACGATTAAGCAACGAACAAGAAGTTTTCGATACTCTAAACCGTTGGATCACATCAAGTTCCATTGATATGAAATGCGGGATGAATCTAATGAATGGATTATTCGCGCATATGTCAATGAAAGATCAAGTTCGAGCCATTCAAGATTCGTCGGTTATTATAGGAGCTCATGGAGCAGGACTTACACATATTGTATCAACGACATCAAAGGCGGTTATATTCGAAATCGTTAGTAGTAACTTTAGACGGCCGCATTTTGCGTTGATCGCTAAATGGAAAGGTCTCGAGTACCACGCAATGCATCTCGTTGGATCATACGCCAAACCAACGGATGTGATAGAGAAGTTTAAGGAGATCATGAAGAGGCTTGGATGTTGATAATGAGAGGGTTTGTTTCCATTTTGTTCTCCGGCGATAATTCCGGCATGAAAGATGAACTTACGCCGGTGAATTTCGCCGGAATTTTACAGGGAAAAGATTCTTTTTTGCAAAAAAAGAACATTTTGTTGCAGGGTAGTGAATTAGAATTTACCTCTCTTACTTAATGTGTTAGATTCCGAAATTAATGTAATATTTTAAATTTAAGATTTCATTTCATCTAATTTATACATCATCTTTTATTTATTATTATAGTTATATAAGATTTATATAGAATTGAAATATATAAAAAATATAAAACATTATATAGATTGCTTTATTCAAATGATTTATAATAACTATGATAATTTTTTTTATATATCTAATATTATATAAAGCAAAACCCTTCATCCAACGAAGAGTATTATGCCACATGTCACCGTATCCACCGTCCGATCGTATTTCTTAGTTGGCTGATCTTGAGCCATTGGATACACTTGCATCATTATTCATTAGGCGTTGCGATTTCCGACCGTTGGATTATTCTCTACGGATTGATCATATGATCGTCTATTGTTTTTTCCTTTCTTTGTATTTAGGATTTACGAAACAACCTGTTGCATTTGCTTTCCGACATCACGATTAGACCAAAAAGCAACATATTATATATACACATGCGTCCGTGATCTATATATAAGACTTTCTCACCTCCAAAATCTAAAAAATGTGAAAAAATCTATATAATCAAAACAAATTCTTATTACATAATATTAAGATTAAATATATTATATCTTCTAATATAAAGTTAAATATATTATATCTTCTAATATAAAGTTAAATATATATCTATAATTTTCTATTCAAATTTTATTTCAATTTTTTTCTAAAATAATATTTTTCATACGTAATGCAAAACTAATAAATTGGATATTTTACCTTATTTTACCAATCTAAAATTGAAAAAAAAAGCCAACATAACACAAAATAATGGAGATGCGGGGTATCGATCCCCGTACCTCTCGCATGCTAAGCGAGCGCTCTACCATCTGAGCTACATCCCCTTTGGTTGTATGAATTCATTGTTCATTTTTAACTTTCCCTCAATTCATTATGAATATGGCAGCTAAATCGAAGTTTGAGCTCATGGCCGGGGGAAAAAAAGAACTTTCTCCTTATTCGTATGGTAAACAACGAGTTCAGGTACGATTCTTCGTCCTCTTGATTCATGCATATTAGATGAATTTGGCAAAAAATGATGGTATTTCTATAATCAGAAGCTTATCAAAAGCCCTAATTCCCTGATATGTAACTCTGATTGGGCGTGGACTCGGGATAATGCACATAAAATGTTTGAAGAAATGTCTCTGTTGAGTGGAACTCTTGTTTTGCCGTTTGAAATGTCTCCAGTCTTTTAAAATTCACGGATTCATTGTTATCATACTTGTTTTACGTAATCAAATGAGGAATGGATTGAACTCTAGGCGTCCGTCTAGCCGCTTGGCGTTTTCTGATCATTCGATTAATCTCTAGCTATTTTTTTTAAAATAATTAATCTCTAGCTATTTTTTTTAAAAATAAAGAAGTACGACATGGTTTTGGTACTTGAACAAAAAAACTAACAATGATATATATTTATGCGTTCTTTTATCGACTTTATTATCATCATTTCATTTGTTTTTTTCTATCTATTGCATTGTTTATTATCTTCTGAGTCTCTTATCTTTGCATTCGTATATCATCTTCGTCTTTGTTTTCATCCTTGTTTCCTTATCTTTTATTCGTGTCTCTTATATTGTCATCTTCGTCATCTTTTTTCATCTCATCGCTTCCATTTCTCATCTTCATCTTTGTTTCATTTCACCCTTGACTTCATCTCTCGCATTCGCCCTTACCTTTGCCTTGTCTAACATCATCCTCACTCGACGCTCATTTTTTATATTTTGTTTGTGTTATGTTGTTTGTTCTCGCAAGTTTGATATTGTGAATTTAATATTTATAGATATTTTTTTTAAATACTAAACTTATTTATTTATGTGTTTTTTATAAATTAAGTATTTATAAATATTTGGAATTAAATATTTATATTATAATTATATTAAATAAAAATAAAATATATATATCCGTCTAGACTGGGTGCTAGACGTCGGGTGTCCGCCCGTCTAACGTTTAGCGCTTTCTTGAACCTAAGTGAAGCTATTTGACTCCTCTAGATTCAAATTCTTAAGGTAATGTATCATATTACGTGATATTTACTTGCTAGTGAATCTTGTTGGATTGGCCTTCGACTAATTTGTTGCGTTCATTTCTCTTTTGAATCATGAATTATGTATTACTCAGAAGAAGATCATAGTGCAATGGTAGTGTGTTATCCATCAACACCAGGAAAGCTAGCCATGACTGTGGCTTGTTTTGCCTCCGGAGCTTCCCTTTTTGCGTTTGGTATGAATCTGTCGTACACTAACATCGCTCCCCAGCAAGCTCGTACTAAAGCCCGCAATGATTTCGTCAAAGAACGCCTCAGGCAGAAGCATGGCAAGTGATTTAAGATTCATACTATTCGTATAAACTCATCAAAGAGGTAACCTTTCGAATGACGAAACATTGTATTGTACTGATTTTGGGGTTCAATGTGACATTGGGAGACTTATAATATATTGGGGGTTTCGGACTTTGCGAGTGTATGTCCGAAATAGAGTTTTGTGGCCTCAATGAGTTATGATTTGATGTGATATTAGATTTAGACTTACAGTACTCAGTCGAGTTGGATAAAATTATTCGTGTGTCTTTAGATGATGATAAATCAATGTTTTATATTACTCAGTTGATGTTGGAGTATATATGACATGAAGTGTGTGCATATATTGATCTCACTGATTACGTCTTTGTACTCATCCCTTATGGACTGTCATGGATGGATAAGTTATATCGAGAGGAAATGAGTAATGGGTTTGAGCAACAATAGAGACCACAATGGATCAATGGGAAAGATGTGTAGCAAGTCTCGATTAGTTTTATTATACATTATGTATTTGAAATAAAAATATATATATTTTAAATTTTCACATCAAAAGATCATACTCCTTATGAATTTTCACATCAACAAGGATGAACTTACTTGTAATGTGATGTTCTTTGGGCCTTGCCAATAATGTTCTTGATGCAAATAACATTATGAGAATCAAAGTGATTACCTTCACAACATGCCAATTCATTTTTTTTCTTTTTTCTTTGGTATTAAATGAAATCCAAAGAGATTATTATATACACTTGGTGAAGTTTTTAGGAAAAAATTAATAATTTTGCAATTTAAATCCAAGTTTGTGTCGTAATTCGGTGCACTACACTTATTGGAATCCATGGTTGTCTTCCATGCATTGAAGTATATAGTATTATTTTATTTTGGTCTCCTAAGTAAAAGTTGGAAGACCAAACAAATTGTAATCATTTTCATTGAATATTCTCCCTATTTGCATCTCATTATCAAAATTAATTTTTCAGATTGTATAGTTTAAACGCAATTATGTACTCGTTATAATTTTCCATTTTATTCGATCCATAGCCTTAAAATAGAAAATTTTAAAATATTTTCCATATATTTTAGAAAAACTTGATTTTGTTTCTCAAAAAATACTATTGTTTTAGTTATGTATATGTGATATTAAATAATTATATAAAATATAATTGGTAGGTCTTACGTTCATAAAGATTTAGGAGACCAAAGAAATATATTATATTTGTGAACAAATGGGTAACGAGGAAGTTGTGGGATGAGAACAAACCCACAATTTGGTCAAAATCTCACACCTCAAGATTACTTTTGAAATAATTACCGATTTATTTATTTTATTTATGTCTCTTTTAACCAAGAAAAATTAATTACTTGGCAATAACTCACACAAAAAAAAAAAGTGAAAAAAAATTACGGTGATGTCACAAAAATCACTTCACCAAACCTTACAAGATGAACAAAAAAAAAAGCATATTTACACGACGTCGTATCAAATTTCCATCATGTTTCAAAGAATCGTACACTGTGGCTCACCGGTGACCACATCCCTCGTCGGATACTGCGGCGGAGGTGTGTACGGAACCTCCATTCCTCCATAGTACGGATACTGTTGGTAATAATAGTACGGAGATGCCATGGCTTGTTCGTAAGGATTGTTGTAACGTTGGTAATACATGTTATACGGCGAAGGAGGCGGTGGCGGAGGAGGAGGAGGCGGCGGCGGTGGTGGCGGTGGTTGTTCGGGGAGATTATAAGGGGAATTAAAACTAAAGGGCATGTTTTCAGGAGGGTAATCAGGATTAGTAGGAGGATTAGGAAGATAACCATATTCCATGTGGATTAATTGAGCATGTTTTTTTGCTTTTCTAATCCTTAAAATAATTTCTGGGCTGATTTTGCCTGATACGTATGCTAATCCTCTTGTTGCATCGATCGTATATGTCACATCTGATCATAATAATACCCATTTGAAAAAAAAATCATTTTTATTTACCAAAATTAAAAAAAAAACTATTTTTATATATAAAATATACGAACCTCGAATGCCCTTGAAGAGCTTATGCATTGATTTGTCCCATCCACGACTTTGGGTGTCAAGTCGAAGAACACAAGACTACAATAACATTAAGAACAAATCGATATAACCATTATTATATCACCAAATCATATATAAACTAAAAAAATGATGATGATGATGATGATGATAATGATGATGAATGTGAGGGAAGAAAAAAGGACCATTTGGGAAGAAGATCCATCCATGGAGTAGATTGCTGTGTTGTAGCTGTTGCAAATGGCAGGGATATATGTATGTATTTGTGTATATATATATATATATTATTTGTAGAGGTTGGAAAAATGATGGGTTTTGCTGATTCGTTTGGATTAGAGATAAACCCAAATTTGAATCGTATTTTTTGTGTTTATGGTAATTGGATCAATGGAGTTAAATAGGATTAGCATAAAGAGATTACATTACATGTTTCAATATATGAAGAAAATGGTAATAACCTTCAAAGATTATTTCTTACTGCTTCTGGTTTCAGAAATATCTCATGAAGCTTCTTCCTCTTCTGAATGTTTGGTCCACAAGATCTCATAATTATACACACTTACATATATATATGTATATGTTTTCATTGAAGAATGAAAAAGGGCGCACCTTTCATAATTATACACAAATACACACATATATATATACACACATACATATAATACATACCTTTCATAATTATACACAAATACACACATATATATACACATGGCTCTTGCAAAAAAATGAAAGAGGGCGCACCTTTCATAATAATACACAAATACACACACATATATACACACATACATATAATACATATATATTTATATATTATATGGCTCTTGCAAAAAAATGAAAAAGGGCGCACCTTTCATAATAATACACAAATACACACATATATACACACATACATATAATACATATATATATATTTATGGCTCTTGCAAAAAAAGAATGAAAAAGGGCGCACCTTCCATAATTATACACATACGCACATACATATACAACATATATATTATATATATAGCTCTTGAAAAAAAAATGAAAAAGGGCGCACCTTTCATAATTATACACAAATACACACACATAATTATATACACACAGACATATATTACATATATATATATTATATATATGGCACTTGCAAAAAAGAATGAAAAAGAGCGCACCTTTCATAATTATAAGCAAATACACACATAATTATATACACACATACATATACTAAATACATATATATATATTACATATATGGCTCTTGCAAAAAAAGAATGAAAAAGGGCTCACCTTTCATAAATATACACAAATACACACACATAATTATATACACATACATATAATACATATATATATTATATATATGGCTCTTGCAACAAAAAAAAGGAAAAAGGGCGCACCTTTCATAATAATACACAAATACACACATAATTATACACACACATACATATAATATGCAAAAAAAAAAAAAGAATGAAAAAGGGCGCACCTTTCATTGTCATATGGCTCTTGCAAAAAAAGCATTCCAACTGTATTTAACGATTCACCAAAGTAACAGCAGAAATTGAACAATCTACAGCGACTAGACAGAAGAGAGGCAAGAAGAAGAAGCTTCAAGTTTAGATCTTTAAGGATTTGCAGAAGGAAGCAAAGGCTCCTTTGAGTTCATCTGGTGTAGGAAGTGCGAGGCTGAGAGGATCTTGGACCGAACTACTTAGATGTCTTAACGAAACTGAATGGGCAAGAGCTGTTTGTCTTTTGTTAAGCCCTTCTAGTATGAATGAGAAGGCCCCAAATGTGAGACAGCTTTGTAAGAGTGCTTGTGGGGCTCCTGTTTCATGAATACGTCGAAAACATCATCCAGGATCGGTTAATTTACTGGTTTTATGTATAATCCGAGACGAATCAGAGCCAAGAACAGAGAAATGAAACACCCAAAAGAAAAAGGTGCAACCTTTAAGGCTAATGTACTGGTTTTATGTATAATCCGAGTCGAACCAGAGCCAAGAACAGAGAAATGAAACACCCAAGAGCCATATATAATATAATAATATATATATATTGTAATTGGATCAACTGGTTTTATGTATAATCCGAGACGAATCAGAGCCAAGAACAGAGAAATGAAACACCCAAAAGAAAAAGGTGTCACCTTTAAGGCTGATACAAAATGATCTAAGTGAATGTACTGCATTATGTATATTTGTGAAATCAAGAAAATGTGAAGTTCTATTTTATCAAATCTAGATACTTTTAGATGTAAAATTTCAGTAAATACTTATGATGGGATCTGAATTTTGAAGTATGATAGAGATGTAACTTCTTTCTTACCAGGAAAACTAAGAGCAAGGCCAGTACAGCATCCTGCAACTCCTACATTAATGGCTGCAAAATACAGAATACGCGACCTTCGAAAGTTAGAAAAAGTAGATAAATTACGCTCGCGAGTATATGAGGCAATATTTTCAGAGCCTCACCATCATCTTTTCCTCGTAGTTTCTTCAAAAGACAAACAACCAAACTGTGTACTCCAGAAAGAACAGCAAATGTCTAACAAAAACGGAATCATAAACGATTCAGTTGCCCTAAACAAAAGGAATATATACATAATCACACTATATAGACTATGAATGTACCTTTGCAGACTGTCCTGCATCTACAAATGACCCTTTGAAGCCTTTCTTCTTGAACAATCCAGAACCTGAATCCTCAAAATCATCAGATGCTGTTTAGCAGTTTGATTAACTCAACTCAATCAACAAAGAGGTAAACCTAATTTGATGGGGTTTCAACATTGGCTATATCTATTCACATACAAGGGATACCACAAATAGTTCATACGAATGTCGAGGTATAATTGATTTTGAAAGTTTTTCAGAAGCAGCATAAGAACAATCGTAATTGTTCTTAGATTTTTCAGCTAAATTATCATTGGAATTTCAAACCTAAATCAAAGTCTAGTTCGTCCCGATTTAAATATACTAATGTTGGGCTTTCAGTTGCGATGTCCACGCTTCAGGATCGAATCTGGGCATGAGGATAGTGTTATGATAAATTGTCGATATATGATATGAACTTTGTACTCATATGTATATATATATATATGATACTGGATAATTCTAAAACTCTCAAACTAAATTTTTGGGATTGATTAAACCCAAAACCTATATTTTGACAATCAGAACAAAACAATGGATTCTTCAGCCATTGAAACTAATACAAATGCTCTTTGATAATGTCAAAACAGAAAGTGAAAGCAAAACGAATTCCAAGCTTTCCCAATAAGGACAAACGTCTAGGGTTCTTCTTCTCAGTAAACGCACGCACAAATTTTAAACCTAGAGAAAACTTGGACTCAAGTATGAGTAAAAGTGAAGACCAATCCCTTCAGTCAACATAAATCTCAAAGCAATCACTGTTTCAAAATCGGCGAGACAACTATTAACTACAGATAAAACCTAGCTCACACAAACAGAGGGATAGAAAGATATAACAGCACCATAGCCAAATATGGATCCCATTACGGCACCACCGGCGGCATCTCCGGCGAAGCGGACGAGGCAAACCGCGGGAGAAGGGATAGCCAATGCCTTTGAATAATCATCAGCGTTGGTATTAGGGTTAGGATCAGAGTCGAGGTTCGTGTCAACGTTACCGGCGTTTGAAGAATCTTCGGCCGCCATAGCTGAATACTGAAGGTGCTTCTCGTCTCTACCTAATCTGAAGAAATAAAAGGAATATAAAAAAAAAACAGGTCGTTTTTTTTATCTTCTAATAAAAAGGGGCACCGGAGATATTTTACCAACGACGTCGTTTTGTTTGGCTATACTAAAACGACAGCGTTTCGATTTCTACGTTATGGGCCATCATGATGAGAGTCCACTATTAGAGGTTTAAAATATTTCATAAAGAGGTCTATATATTTTAGATTTTTCAATTTTGACCCTATTCTTTTTACTAGTTTATTTTTACCCAACATTATCTTAAAAACTGATTTTCAAACAAGAATGAGATTTGACATGATCCCGACTGGAACGACATTCTAGACTAGGTTAGGAATGGATAGGTCTTGTTGCAACGGGTTGCACAAGGGTTGTGGAACAGATGGTCACACGAGAGTTGCGAAAGGCTCTCGATTCACCGGTCCGTCTCCGAGGTATGTTACGCACCAACGAATAACGAACGAACGTTAGATATGACACACCAACGGGCTGTTGGATATTATACACCAACAACAAGAATTCACAAAAGAAATTCAAGATAAAATTCAAAAGGTTCAAAGTTGTTTGTTCAAAGGAGGAGGTGGCCAGCCATATACATAAACCAAGGCCATGCAAAAATTAAATGCATCATTAAAGGGTAGTCTTCATGCAAGGCTATTAATAAATGCATCGAAAACATAAAAAAGACATTAAGACAAGCTTATAAGATGTGGATGTTGGAACGCGAACTCGTATTGGAACCCTCGAGTTATTAATTAGGTCGTGAGAAAAGTGACACGCGGCCTCGTTAAAAACCCGTCATCGGAAAACTCCGTGGGACAAAACCGATAAAGGGAAAAGAGTATACGCGGGTCACTTACCTAATTAATAACCGTTGCGGGGCGGGCTTCGGCTTGGATAACGTTTCTTAGGATCGTGACTTCACGTGGACTTGAATAATCTTCGTGAACATGGACGACCGCGAGAATTCAGATAATTGCGTCCTTAAACTTCGTAGCCTTGGCTCGGGTCACGGGACCAGCTCGGGTCATGGGACCAATGTCTTCTTCCGCATTGGAGGTCGCGTCCTCTTCTGCATTGTTGGTCGTGTCCTCGACGTCCTCCAGATCATATCAAGATTAGATCAAAAATTTCTTTCTTCATTTGGTTCCTTGATTGTCTATATAATATATATTATTCAAATTTGTATTTAAAACTACCTTTTTATAATGATTCTATTAAAAATTATTACTGTTGAAAAATCTAATTCTACAACTTGGATACGATCAAATAATATTCGATATGAGAGACTGAATTTAAGCATCAAAAACAGATGAATCATACCATACAACAATCAACACACATGATAAAGAACATGAACAATAGAAATGGAAGCCAAAATGATGACAGAAATTGGACCCAAGAAGGGTCTAAAAACAGAGATTGTAACTCAAATCTTGTAATCAATCATCAATAATAATGATCATGGTGTTGATATATTGCTCCAAATCTTGAAACAATCATCAATAATGATCATGGTGTTGATATATTCTTCATCATTGTAATCAATCATCAATAATGATGATCATGGTGTTGATATATTCTTTATAATGATGATCATGGTGTTGATATATTCTTCATCATTGTAATCAATCATCAATAATGATGATCATGGTGTTGATATATTGCTCCAAATCTTGAAACAATCATCAATAATGATCATGGTATTGATATATTCTTCATCATTTATAATCAATCATCAATAATGATCATGGTGTTGATATATTCTTCATCATTGTAATCAATCATCAATAATGATGATCATGGTGTTGATATATTGCTCCAAATCTTGAAACAATCATCAATAATGATCATGGTGTTGATATATTCTTCATCATTTATAATCAATCATCAATAATGATCATGGTGTTGATATATTCTTCATCATTTATAATCAACCATCAATAATGATCATGGTATTGATATATTCTTCATCATTGTAATCAATCATCAATAATGATGATCATGGTATTGATATATTGCTCCAAATTCAGCTCTCCATGATTGATCATCATGGAAATCATCATAATTGTCATCAATTTTGTCTTCATCATTGTACCATGGCTGTAATGCAGATCCTGGTAATCTACTTTCAGCAAGATATTGCTTCATTGTACTCATTTCACTCTTGTGTTTACTCTTCAGCTTCTCTATTTGCTTCTTCAACTTCTCGTTTTCTTCTTGAATTACGTCAAATCGTACCTACAATCATTCGAAATGGATTAAAAAAAGTTAATTTCATTCAAATATTGATGAACTACAAGAACAATGTTTTGTTTTTTTTAGCGGTGGGCGTTTCGGGTTACCCGAATCGACCCGGACCGACCCAACCCGAAAAATCCAATCCGTGAGATAAACGAGTTTTGTAGAAAACCCGTATAGGTTCAAAATCTAAAATCTAGATTTCGGGTCGGTCTGGGTAACCCGAAAAAAAACCCTAACCCTTAAATTTGGAACTCGAATTACTCGTTAAAATCCGAATTAACCATTTAAAAACCGAATTAACCATTTAAAACCCAATTACCCGTTTAAAAACCGAATTACCCATACAGAAATAACCCAAAAAAACCCGAAAAAATCCGAAGAATTCGAGAACCCAAAATAACCCAAATACAATTCGGGGTTTTTTTGGGTTCAATATTTCAAAACCCGAACAAACCGAATCCAACCCGAAACCCGAGAGGAACCCGTCCAAAAACCAAATGGGTATTTTTGTTTCAATTTTTTAAAACCCGAAGAACCCGTGCCGAAAACCAAATGGGTATTTTTGTTTCAATTTTTTAAAACCCGAATAACCCGAAACCGGATCGAACCCGAAAAACCCGGCCCGGAACCCGAATTGCCCACTCCTACTTTTTTTTACCTGAGATGTTTGTACAGCTTGTTCAGATTCTTTTAATCTAACAAGCAATTCTCCTGCAGCTTGTACAGCTTCAGCTGTATCTCTAAGCTGAGCCTTAAGGCTTTTATTTTCTTTCTTCAACATTTCTCTTTCTTTCTCTTTCTCTGCTTTAATGGCTGAGAATTCAGTTGTAAAAGCTTTAGCAAAACGCTTTCCATGGCGACCTTTCATAGCTGCTATGGCTACTGCTTTCTTCATATCAGATACTCCTAACATCATCACATGATGTTTTTCAGACAGTTCATTGTACTTCTCTTGTAATTCTATGTACTGTTCAATGAATCTACTATGACCA
This sequence comes from Gynandropsis gynandra, assembly GCA_036759665.1. NCBI lineage: Eukaryota > Viridiplantae > Streptophyta > Magnoliopsida > Brassicales > Cleomaceae > Gynandropsis > Gynandropsis gynandra. The sequence continues at coordinate 61,136,634 of CM071863.1, forward strand.
AACATTGCTCTACTCAATGCATCATTTAACTCTTCCGAAGATTTCTTCTCTTGTCTCAATTCCGTTTCAAGATCCTCTGCACGCTTACGGTAGCTTTCAATGTCTTGTCTAAGATCATCTGTTAAGGATATCCATTCACTTTCCATTTCTGTCCACCTTTCTTGTTCTATCTTTAGATCATCTTTATGGACATTGTAGGATCCATCTGTACTTTTCCGCATTTGAATGGATTGTAACAACAACGAGGATCTCAGATTATCCGCGGATTTGATGGGCTGTAGCTTGTTCTTGAGTTCAGCAATTTCTTTTAAAAGAGCTTCCTTTTCATTCACATCAAAGTATGTTTCTTTTACCATTTCTGTCTGATCCTTTCCATTATTGGATGTTATAAGCTGCAGAATCCATAAACCTCGTAAACGAAACGATCTCGTTTCTTTAATTTACGATATTTTCAATCATAAGTAACTTGTTTCTCACCTTTCTTTGCTCCTCAGGCACTTCTTTCTTGTATTGTTCTAACTGGAGAGTTATTAAAACAATCAGAAACAGAAATTAAATCCTATTAGATCTGCTTTTTTCGATTATTTGAAATATTACCAGACGAGTTAACTGCTCGATTTTGGTTGCTTGTTTCATACACATGTTCTTGAGATGTTTCTTGCTCTTACAAGATTCTTCTGTTGCATTATCTCCTTCCTGTCATAGAATAGATATAAGATTTTCAGCTGTATATTATTCAAATGTAGGCATATCTCAATGTTATTATATACTTACTTCAACCTCTTCGTCAAGGTTTCGTTTGCAAGAGGAGCAGAGGAGAATCGTCGATAATCCACCTTCTGGTGGGTTATCTTCTTTTAAATTCTGAACAGAAGCATCAAGATTATCAGCTTCTGAACAAGGTTTCAGTGTCAAATGCTCGAATGAGAATGAAACTGAAGATCTATTTGACATTGAGCTCCTTTGATGATAATCTATTATCTGCAATCCTCTCTGGAGACTAGCAGCTAAAGATTCAGTGGGACCTGATAACTGCTTGCTTTTAGACACATTCATGGGACTTGTCAGAAACTTTGTTGATGCGGTAACACTCTTACGGCAATTTCTAATTTTAGGAGATTCTGAAAAGGTTGGCTCTTCAAGAATTCGGATCGAATGTATACCATTTGAGTCAGCATCATCAAGAACACCATGTTTTGATGAGAGAATCTCATCTTCACTCATGGATTCTACTTCACATGAAGCACTTGCAAATGATGATTGAATTGAATCTCTAATGTTGCCATGCAACTTCTCAAAATGTTCACTCAAATCCCGCAGTTGATTATCATCGACATTCATCTCTTGCACTTCAATACCATCTTTATTTGGACATGAAAGGACTAAAGATCGGTTAATACTAACTCTTAGTTGATTCAAACTGTCACGAGCGAAGTAGCTGTCATCTGGTTTGTACCCATTAGACTTAGTTCTTATGAGTTCCTCCTATGAACCAATACACAAAAGAAGTATTATAATTGATGCTTATGGTCTGAAAAAGTACAAATTCACACAATAGAAGTGGGATTATTGAAAGACCTTTAGTTGACGAATTTGATCACCCAATGGCTCACATTCCTTTGAAATTTCATTTGAAATTGAATTGGTACTTCGTGTGGAAATTAAACTCCTTGATTCAACCTGTTATTTTTTACTAAAATAGTCAGAGATTGAAACAAGGAAGAAGGCTAATTCGCTATTTTAAGTAATTTTGTCACCTTCAATGGCGACCCATTAGCTTCCTCCTCTTCCACCACAGTGATCGGTCTCATTTTCTGGACCTGTCAATTTTTTTTTTCGAATTTAATCCATTACAACCGTACGGATCGAACACTTTTCTGAAGATTCAACTACTCAAGCTCAAGCAACTACTCAGGGAAATTACCAAATGGAAATTATCGAAGTGAAACCCTAGATTTACCTGACCGCGGTCTTCTAAATTTGCTAGAATTTCAATTTGGCCGTGAGATTTGAGGATCGGACTCACGAGTGAAGGCGATTTTGGTGATGAATGCTTAGAGAAATGATTTCCACTGTGACGATCTGTCTGAATATTTGGATCTATAGGAACTTCGTTTTCATCATTGGATCTGAATTGTTTGGAATCGTGAGTAGGGTCTGGCTTTGGCTTCATGGATCTGGGAAGAAAATTACGAATCGACGAACTCGATATGCTTCCGATGAACCGATTCTCGCTGACCTTCGATGGAGATTTCATGGTTTTCAGAGAGAGAGAGAGAGAGAGAGAGAGAGAGAGAGATTTGAACGTTGCGGGGAGAGAAGAGATGGAAGCTTTTGAGGTTGAGTATCGATTCGACCGTTGGGAATTTGAAATGTTTTTTTTTTTTTGCTTTTTTTTACAGGAAACAAACAAAAGGAAATGGGACATGGGCTTTGTGAAACAGAATTTTGATTTTGTGGGGCCCATGGGTCCAACGGATCCACACTGTCGGCCCAAAACTGTAAAAGGTCTTTTTAACGAAATGTTTTCCAAATTTGTTTTTACAAAAAAGTTGATTTGATTATTCACTAGAGAGAGAGTAAAAAGAAAAGTTAAAGTCAGTTTAAAAAAATATACACTCAAATAAAAGGAAAGAAAAAAAAAAAGAGTTTTGACAATTAATTGAAAGAAAATAATAATTAAAAGGGATATAATAATGCAACATAATAGCCATATTCCTTTATTACAACAACAACAACACTGTTTTTTTTCTTCATTATATCGCTAATATAATATCACTCTTCTTCCTCATGAACAAATCGTTTATCAGAAATATTAATTGAAAGAAAAAAATAGTTAAAATTACAAACATAGCACACAACATTGAGATAAAATTTAAAAAAAAAATCCTAATAAGAAAATGGATCTAAGATATCTTCAATCACCATCTCATTGTTGTAATTTTTAATGTATCTCCAAGAACACAAAGACTTATAATTAAAAAAAAATCGATTTTTGTTTGTGCTAATTAAAGAAAAACAAAACCCGAATTTCTCACGATAAAGTTGGAGTTTTTTTTTTTTTTGCTTCTCCAATATGAAGAATGTATAAAAAAACTCTTCAAATATTTCAATGGCAATGGCTGTTTCATCTACAAGTCTCATCCCCTTTCCATTACCTATGCCGCAATTCCTGAAAAAACGATGAATGATCATGAATGATAAATGATCATCATGAACGATGATGATAATGATCACTAGATATACTTCTATTCCTGAAAAAAAGGATGAATGATCACCATGAATGATGATAATAATCACTAGATATACCTCTATTCCTGAAAAGAATGATGAATGATGAATGATCATCGTGAATGATGATGATGATGATAATGATCACTAGATATACCTCTATTCCTAAAAAAATAATGTATGATCATGAATGATGATGATGATCACTAGATATACCTCTATTCCTGAAAAAAATGATGAATGATGAATGAACATCGTGAATGATGATGATAATGATCATTAACTGAAACCTGAACTCTAAACCTTGAACTCTATTCCTAAAAAAATGATGTATGATCATGAATGATGATGATCACTAGATATACCTCTATTCCTGAAAAAAATGATGAATGATGAATGATCATCATGAATGATAATGATAATGATCACTAGATATACCTCTATTCCTGAAAAAAATAATGAATGATCATATGAATGATGATGATAATGATAATGATGATCACTAGATATACCTCTATTCCCAACGTTGTAACTTCCAGTATAACCTTCTGAACCATTAGGAGGGTCTGAACCTACATTACCAATACCATAACCAAAAGGACGAACAGACTGATGAACCACTGGTTGCTGCCATGTCAAGTCACTATAAACAGAACCACCTGAGCGACCCGAGCCGCCACCTGAGCCACCACCTGAGCCACCACCACCTCTATACACTTCTCCTAATGAACCCTCTGAACCATTTGGTCCTAACCAACCTGACCCATTACCCAAACCTGAAAGTCCCCAGTCCCCTCTATTGGTCCCAACTGAACCACCAAGGTTCCAACCAAAGCCGCCACTTGAATCAGTCCTGTTTGACCATAACTCTCTATGGCTCGAACCAGGGTCAGTCCTATTATACCCAATTGGGATATTATAACGGTTAGGCGAAGCTGAACCGTTATAATAAGGATGGGTCGAAATCCGTCCTCCAAATGTAGAACTTGTTCCATCATAACTTGGATTCAAATTCAATTCGGGATTCAAACCAAACCCAAAACCAGAAAACGCGGTTCGATTACCGTTACCAATAGGATTAAACCGAGTAAAGTTATTGAAATAACTATTACCAGAAGATCTATAATTACCATATCCAAGAATAGGGCTTCGATTCGAAGGAGAAGGAAGAGGAGGAAGAACGGGAGGAAAAGATAACTCTTTAGGTACGGCTCGTTTAACTTCGACCATTTTACCGTTAAGTTGATGAAATGATTTATGAAGAACTTTATCAACGGAATCTTCGGAATCAAATGTGATGAATCCAAAACCTCTTGGTCTTTGTGTATTGTGATCATACATCACAACTACATCTGAAATTGTACCAAATTGATCAAAGTAATTCTTGAATTCGGATTCAGTTATGTTTGATGGTAATCCTCCGACAAAGATTTTCTTTGTTCGTCCACCATTGTTATGTCCTGGTGGCATTTGAAGTATGGGACTTACATTCCGTTTTAATGTCTGTTGATCGTCCCGTGGAACAGCTTTCTTTGCTTCCACCTGAACAAGAATCATTTTTGTAAATTCAATCTAACTTTTACCCGATTGAATCCATCACGAATCAAGCAACAATACGAAAGATATGAACTTTGGATTATAAGAAACTATTGATATCAAAAGATATGAACTTTGGATTTCTATATATGATATTGAACAAATTTAAACTTTTGAATTAGTTTTTGAGATTAGTTAGATCCAAATTTATATTTGACATGATATCAGAATCAGATCTGTCTCGATCATAATATACTGATAGAACTTCGATTGCAATATCCACGTTCCAAACCCGAGTTTTAAACGTGAGGGGTATTATATTAAGTTATCTCACATCGACTAGAAAATAAACTTTGAACTACTCTATATGATATTAAATATGTTAAACTCTCGAACTATTTTTTAAACTCTCGAATTATTTTTTAAACTCTCGAACTATTGTTTGAGATTAGTTAGACCCAAATCCATATTTGACATAATATCAGAATCAGATTCGTCCCAATCTGAATATAATGATGGAACCCTAATTGCAACGTCCATACTCCAAGATGACTTTATATGTGGAAGGATGTCATATTACTGGACAATCTAAACACTTGAACTAGTTTTTGTATTAGTTAGATCCAAACTCATATTTGATAAGAAAAACTGAAAAATAATTAAATCCAAATTCATATTTGACATAATATCAGAATCAAATTTGTCCCGATTTGAATATAACAATAGAATCCCGATTGTCCATATTCCAATACCGACTCTTTATATGAAAGGATGTCGTATTAACTTTTGTATTAGTTAGATCTAAAATCATATTTGACAAAACCGAGTTTGTATATATTTGATAAAAGAAATCTATCCTTTCCAAATTCATATGAAAATAATATCCTAAAAGATAGAATCTTTTAACATAAAAACCTAAACTTTAGAACAATTCCTAAGTTTTAAGTTATGGGTACAATATAATTATGGTAAAAATGAAAACTTTACTAACCGTACGACCATCGATGGTATGTTTCTCCATGATCACTCTCTCTGAGACAGAAGGATCTGCAAAAACGATGAATCCAAAGCCACGAGCTCGTCCAGTGGTACGATCTCTCATGATCACAGCTTCAATCACTTCACCATATTTACTAAAATACCCTCTTAATCTTTCTTCATCTGTATCCCATGAGATCCCACCTATGAATAGCTTCCCCAGATCCGATTCCATCTTTTTTTTACCTGTAAAATATGAACATGATCACTTAATCGAGCCATGAATCCAATCAAACGATTCACCCAGTTCATCTATAATCGGAATTAATGGATTTAACGATTGAAAACTCGAAATTCAGACGTATTTAAAAGATAGAATATAAGAGAATGAGATTATAAATCGACAATACTTTTTGTCTGAAAATCAAGACAGAATCCGATCTTTGTTCCGATCAAATAGGAGCTGAGGTTATCTTCAAATCTGACAAAGAATCATTCAATCATCCAATCAGAAACAAAGCACATAGAAAAATCAGTAAAAACAATCAAATAAACAAAAGACAGAAGGTATCTTCGTGAAAGAACATCGAAGAGGCCAATGAGAGAAGAACAAACAAAAAAAAAAGTTGACAACTTTGGAATAGAAAAAAAAAATTCACCATTTTGGAGATGACCCAGATGAGAAAATGTGGAGAGGGTTAAGATCTGAAAAAAGGAAGAATAACAATGGAAACAGAGGATGTTCTGTTCATTCTATAAGACATCTACTCTCTCTCTCTCTCTCTTCTCTTTCTCTCTCTAAAAGCTTGTTAAATCTTTGATTTTATTTTCTGTAATGGTTTTTTTTTCTTAATTTATTCGAAAATCTCTTTACGAAGTCCATAGAAATGGATTCTTTTTTGTCAGCCAAAGATGGTAAAAAGCAAGAAGAACAATAGTCACATATAATAATAGGAAGAAAAGATTTGAGATTTGCGTTCTTATGGTGTTCGAATCTTTTTTTGGGGTTGTGGAGTGGAGGGAGGAGACCCTAAAGAGCGATTGACAGATGACGATGATAATAACCATTTTTTTTTATTTTTGTTTTTTTAAATAAATTTATAATTTTTTCCCTTTAAAAAAAACCCATTATTCGTTCATTTAATTATTTGTTTTATCTGTCTATTTTATTTATTTTTTTAATTGTAGATTACAATCAGTTAAAAACAATGTACATAAAATAAAAAAAAATCAATAATTTTTTAATTGACAGATAACGATGATAACCACTTTTTATATTTTCCCTTAAAAAAATCCATTATTCGTTCATTTGATTATTTGTTTCATCTGTCTATTTTATTTAATTTTTTATGTACAGAAAGAAAAGCTATATACAAACTATTCCTTGCTTGGCCTTAATAAAAGGTAGCCAGATTAATTAATTCAAAAATTTAGACATTATTACCATTAACGTAAAGAAATCACAAATATTTCCTAATTACATGTTTTCGAGTATTAATAGGAAGAAAAAAGCATTATGTTAAATTTTAGTTATTTATTATCTAATAAACATAGTGTGATTAAAGAAGCATTTTTCTCCAAAATTAAATATTGTATTAGGGGAGCTAGTGGGTACATACATGAACCAACATAAATACAAATTAATAATGATGACATAATTAAGAATATATTTAAAATATTAATTTAAATTAGAAGAATAACATGGGGACCTATATATACAGTTGTTCTGTTTGGAGGCAAAGTCTAATTCTGTACCATCCTTTTTTAGCTTAATGATGTTTATGGGTATCCAAAGGGTTGCATTTTAACCATTAATTATCTCCAACTTGCGAATTTTTTTTTATATACTTGAATATTTATTTGACAACTAATTTTCAGAATATATGTATTAGTTCAAGAAAAATATAATTTACAATTACTCAGGATTTACAAGAAATTTCGATCCAAATTAATGATATGTATACAAACTCAATAGTTAAAAACCTACATTATGATTGTTTCCACAACTAACAAAAATCATGATTTTGAAATATAAATCATTAAAATTTTCCAAAATTCGATCTGATTTTACAATGATCATGATCTTTTTAAAAAAACTAAACCCATTTTTTGTATGATTTTTTTATATTAAATATGTTTTTTATTTATTGGTCAAAATATGAAATTTGAATATTTCCAAGTAAACTTACACTAATATTCCTTATCTCTTGACATCATTGTAGGGTTTGGTAAATTGTTGTAAGGACAATATTTCTTTTATTATTTGTTTTTTAGAGTATGGTTTGGGTTCAACTACTCCTTTTTCACCCTTACGGTAAAATAAAGAGGCTAATACGAGTAACCCTTATTTACATATATACAACTTATAATTATAAAAGGTACAATCTATATACTTACCAAATGCAACTATTTTTTTATTTATATAAATAATAAAAAAAAGGAAAAATAAAGTTGGTGTGGCGACCCACCTTGTCCATAGCAAAGGACGAGTCCCCTCTCATCATCAATTGCTTGCCAACAAATTTGACAACCTTCACATTATCTAAACGTTTAGTCCCATTTCCAATATAACATTTTTAACTATATTCATTATTTAAAATTTTTCCATTTATTCTATATTGATAATTAGACAAAAAAATAAATAAATTGTGAGTCTATTTATTTATTTTTAACTATATGTACTAAATCTAAAAAAAGTAAAAGAAAAATGTAAATATAATGTAATATTTTTATTGACGTGATAATATGTGCAAACTACAATATGATGGCTGGCAGATCATTGCTTGTGTCAAACATGTAACCTATTCAAACTCATTGACTTTTGTCTTATCATCATCCCACACATTTATATATGTAATTGCAAACGGATTTTGTGAACGAATCAGTCAGTTTCTAAATTTGCAGACGGACAAACAGTTCCTAAGTTGTTCGTTTTTGTGGACGGATTAGAAAAGGATGCCGAGGGTGTCCCAGATTAGGGACGGGGACCCAGTGTCTCCGCAATTTGCCTACAGATTCACCGAAAATCGATAGACGAACGAGGACTAGCCTACGATGATCCCACAAATTTGGGGGCGAACGAGGGCGTTCGCAAATGCGGACGAGCCATCAGTCCGTAATTTTTTTAATAAAAAATTTTCTCCAACTTTTCCCGTTGATTTGCGGACGACGTGGTGGTCTTCAATTACGTACAGTTTGCGGATTGAAATTTTTGTCCTTATTTACGGACGAATTCGGAACGAATATCATTTGGCGACGCTCGTTTACGGACTACTGTTGGCCCTCCGCAACCAAATTGTCTTTTAATAGGATACATTAGGCACAGATTCTTCAGTCCCTAAATCTTATTTTTCTAATAGTAATACACTATCATCTGACCATACACATTTAACCTTCATATCTCTAATACTATACACATTTACATATACATTTATATATATATACATTTACATTTATATATCGTACACACACAACCAATTTGCCTTTGAATATGAAACTTCTATGTACAAGAAAGAATGAAGAGAAAACAATACCTTCCCCACGTCGAGAGAGAGAGAGAAGAACAACCAAAACAAAACCCACATCCTTACATGGATCGTCAATTACCAACAATGCCATCAAAATAAGGGTCGAGGAGTAGCTCAGCGGCCGACGGTCTAGCATCGGGTCGCCAAGCAATGCACTTCTCAATGAAGGCCTTAGCCTCTAAATCATTGATTTTATCTAAAGCCACAGGCTTTACCCCTTGGCTAACCTTCTTGTATATCTTCGCAACACTATCACACTCTTTATAAGGGATTTCACATGTCATTAGTTCCAATAAACACATACCGAATGAGTATATATCCACCATTTCGGTGTAGCTCTCTTCATATAGCTCTGGAGCCATGAATTCAGGCGTCCCAAGAATCGAATGTGCTGAATGGTTCTTCCCCACGATTGTAGCCAAACCCAGATCACCAATCTTGACCTAGTTTGTCAACAAACAGAATTGATCAGCACCCACAATGAAAAAGAACTAAGATTTAAAGATATCACGTTCAAAAGAACCACATTCTTATCTCATTGCTCGTTAAAACAAACCAATGATTAAGGTTGTTGTTCGGTAATTACTTCTCCGGTGTTTCCATTGACGAAAACATTGCTGCAGTTAAGGTCCCTGTGGATGATACAGGGCTGATGTGTGTGAAGATAATTCAAACCCTTTAAGATCTGCTTCGACCATTTTTTCAATGCTATCATTGAAACGTGTTTATGTTTCTTCCGGTACTCCCTCAGATTCCCTGAGGTGCAGATCTCTGTGATGAAATTCAAGGTATTGTGATCTTCGTTTTTCCATACTTTGTACAAGGCGATGATGTTTTCGTTCTTCAGAGTCTTCAGTAACCTGACCTCTGAGTAAAGTCTCTCAATCATGGTGGAATCGTTTGAGAAATTGCTTAGTTTGATTAGGTTCCATGCGACTTCTATGCCTTCCTCTTGGTCAAAAGCTCGGTATACCTTTTTCACTGCACCGGAACCCAGCAGTTCATCGTACCGACCGAATCTGCAGGTGGGGTCAATCTCAATAAAGTGCTCGAAGTCACTATCCGACGGTTCAGACTTCACGCAAGGCATCTGTAGAATGTGAAACTCTGATGAATCTCCATACCCAAATTCAAAACATAGAGAACCAAAACACAGATTGATCATACACGTTACTAAATACATAACACACACACACACACAGGGATCGGTTGATACAGGCGTATATGCGAACGAAGAGAAAACCGATACAGATCGATTGAATTATCAAATATCATTTACCAGATGAATAACGAAGAAGATGAACCAAATCCTCGACGAGGGAACACAGGATTCAAGTTCGAATTACAATTACTATACTCAGATAAACTAATCTGAATAAATTTCGCACATAGACGAAGAAATCAATGCGGTATGCGTATAAACCCTAATTTCTGGTAACAAAATCGACAGAAATCAGAACAAAAACCCTCAAGATCGCCGCAATTCGGGAACGAATTCAAATCAAAACACCAAAATAAAAGAATCAAAGATAACCACATTGAAAGATCGAAGAACATACAATGAAACTGGATCGAATCGTTGAGCGGAAAAATTGGGATAGCCTCTTGCTCTTCTTGCTTTGTTGTGAAAATGAAGCAGCGTAGCGAAAGCAGGGATGAGTTTAGAAAGGAAGAAGAATTTATAAGTTGCCGCTTTAAGCGTTCTTATTTTAATTTAATTACGTATTATATTATAATTTATAATTATTAATATAATTATAATCCTCACATAAATGTATGAAGCGTTGACAATATTAATGTCAAACTTTGGTGGCGTGCGTGGAGACATGCCACGTGGACGGTGTGGATGAAGAGAGTTTTAAGTTCCTGTAATACTGGAGTCAGGAGGCGGCTCCGATTTTTTAGGCGTACGAGTAAGTGTTGAGGAATAAAAAGAAAATTAATATTGTAAATTAATACAGCCAATTAAAAAAAAAGGAAAACTTTTACATATAATATATTTCCCGATGAATAATTCACCTAATTTATAAGAATTTTACCCTTTAAGTTTACCTAAAAAAACACTATGAAATCACTTGTCTATTATTAACAAATTAAATTAAAGAGTTACAAAAAAACAATCTCATTATTATTATTATTATATTTTATGCATTTTCCTCAAACATGTTAAAAAATATTTTTAAACATTAAATTCAATTGCTATCTATTCGTTTTCGTATGGATCGTTGTTATGATACATTGTCTCAAATTGACTATAACAAACTTTAGACTTTAATATATGATACTAGATAACTTTAAACTCTTGAGCTAACCTTTGAAATTAATCATGCGGACCATATTTGATATGATATCAAAGTTAAATTTATCCTGATTTGAATATATCGATGTTGAACCATTGATTGCAATGTGCACGTTTCAGGATCGAGTGAAAGGAAATATTATAATAAGTTGTCCCACATCTGTTATAAAATAAATTTTAGACTCCTATATATATAGAAATGGATAACCCTAAACTATTGAACTATTTTTTGAGATTAGTTAGATCCGAACTATATTTGACAGTCGGATTACAACAAATTTGAAATTGGCCATCAGGAATTACAAAACCGAATTAGACCGGTTTGGATCCGGTTCGAGAAAACCAAACCAAAAACACTATCCACGTCAGTAAACGTTATGGGCCGAATTTGTTGTTGTACTACCTTTGATAATATTATTCGGCCCAATATAACATGGGGCCTTTAATGGGCCTAAATCTGAACGGACATTGGACTGAATGAAAGGAAACAGAATCATGTTGATATTTTTTTTTCACTACATTAATATTTTACACCTTATTTATTAATTTTTAAATATATTTTTAACTGTTAAAAAAATAATGAAAGATAAATAAATAAGAAACACCTATGTGAATTTTATATGTCGAGGTGACCGTTCATTTGGAGGCTCTCTAAACGATCGAATTTCAAGTAATGATAAAATAATATAATATATATGAAAATAATGAGTTTTGTAATGACATTAATTATAAAAAATAAATGTAAAAAAAAAAAAGAAAGAGAAGAAGACGGAGGAGAGAAATGAATGAAAGCGGACAAAAGCTGGTCCTGAGATCGGATGTAACAAGTCAACTTATTTCTTCGTTCACTGACAATCTTCACTAACACACACACAGATATATATATATATATATATATATAGAGAGAGTAGACTCCTCACCATAGCTGAGAGCTCTATCTTTCTAGGTTTTCTCAATGGAGCCGGCAAATTTCACCGGCAATGAGTATCGCCGGGATGTAGGAGATCCGGAAGTGAGGCAGGGAGCGACGGAATCGGCCTCTGGAGGTGGTGGGGCCAGGTACAAGTTAATGTCTCCGGCGAAGCTTCCGATCTCGAGGTCGACTTGCATCACGATTCCTCCTGGGATGAGTCCGACGGCGTTTCTGGAATCTCCAGTTCTTCTCTCCAACATCAAGGTTAGTGCTCGAGATTGTAGCTTCGGAGCAGATTAGAGAATAATATTCTAAGATCTGTGGGGTTTTGGCGCAATTTGTTTATGGCCTTGGAATTTGATTCTGTAGAATTTCTCGGCAGCCAAATTAGATTCCGCTGCTGAGTTATGAAATCTTTGATGAATTTCTATGTGCTTCGATTTCAATTTGATTTGAGGTTTCGCACATTTTCATATTCTCCCCATAGATTTAGTGGAGAATTTCTAGGGTTTCTTATTTGGGTTCTATAGTTTGGTAAAGATGCGTTTTGCTTACACACAAGGGAAAATATATTGAAATTCGATCTCTGTATTCGTTTAATTCTAATTCACAAACAGTAAAATGTATGACTGTTTTGCTCATGTAAGGGGACCTTGGTTCATATTCTGATTCTTGCCATTAATATACTCTGCATTGGCGCTTTTCTGTCCATTTAGATTGTTCTTCCGAATAAATCTTTTTCCTATTTACTGTTGATGATGTATGATTTTATCTGTTTTCTTCTTATTCTTATGTTTTCTCATCTCTGTGGTTGGTGCATCTCTTGCGTCTTCATGTTGGTTTTTTTCTTTTTTTTTCGGTAGATGAGTTTGTGTTGGAATTGGAATGACTCAATCAGTGAGAGCAAGATTTTATATATGCTTAGCATGTTAGGGTGGTTGGAGAGAAAACACAATCAAAATAGTTGCTTAAGTAATGGGTAACTGGATTTTGATCTAAATGGGAATTATAACCTTGTTATATCGAAGCAATGGATGATAGAAAAGGTTTGGTTTGGTTTGCTCAATTGCATTTTCTTTTCTTAGCTCGTTCTCCTCAAATGGGAATATATATTACATATCTCTTTCTATGAAGTCTTGTTCTTTCATTCAATCTATTGGCAGCATCATTGTTGGGTTGAATTTGGGGTGCGGAAGCGTGTTTTTATCAACCCGAATATGAGATCTTGTCATGTTTAAGGATTGTTTTTCGGGTTTCAACGATAAACAGATTTAGAAACGATTTCGAACATACCTGTTAACGTTGAACGTGTGATTGTCAGATGCAATTGACTTGATAGCACAAGCTTTCTACGCGTATCCACGCCGAGATCGGATCTGCTTTCAGCGTTTGGTACGGGATTCGGGAAGAACGAAAATTGTTTTTCGTTCTTCGTTTTTCTTTTTGACGGCTAGGGTTTTGATTCTGTGTTTTTTGTGTAATCTTATTACGAAAACTCGTTTTTCGTTTCTTAAATAATTATTAACTTTTAATAATTACGATTTAAACTCAAACTATCAAAATATTACATAAATGGTCTAATACTTTCAATCATCATGCTGATAAGGGATTACTTCATCCTAGGGTGAGGCTTTGAGCACTGTAAAAGTGATGGAAGTGATGAGTTTCTTAGTGCAAATCCTTTACAATCTTTCATGATAAATTCGAGATTTTTCCACGTCCTCCTTTGATATACAATAGCCATGTAATGATCTTTTCCCGTTTTCTCTTGTTGCTGACTTTCAGGCCGAACCTTCCCCTACTACTGGTTCCTTGTTCAAGCCTCAACCATTGCATGGTTCAATGAGTTCAAGTTGCTATCCAGGAAGCACAGTGAAGTCTTGTGAATTTGAGTTTAGACCAGCTCCAGTGTCTAATAAGGTAAGACCCACGAAAGCTTTATTTTGAATGTGTTTATGATAAGAACCCATCCCGTAATAGACCCAAACCAATCCCGCAAAGACCCACGGATCTCATCCCCAAAAGCTAGCTTATGGGTGAGGGTGTCCATGGCCTTATAAGGTACCACTTAGTCCCATTTCTAAGCGATGTGGGATCCTAACAGTTTAACATGTAATCTGCTTTGCAAATGGTGGAGAACATCTTAGTTTGGAACATTAAATGACACAATTCTCCACTAATTCTGTATGTTTATTTCCAGCATCTCGGTTGCTATTTATGTTTTGGACTTGCCAGATGCATCTAGAGTAATCTCGTTCCCCTAGATGATACAGCAGGGCATCAATTGAAGTTAGGATCGGACGTGGATAAATAACTGTTAGTCAACAAAGTAGAGACGAGAAAAATATAAAAATGGGGCAACAGGATTTTACGTGGTTCGGCAAAATACCTACGTCCACGGGCGAATAATAGAAGGTTTTTACCGACTCTCAAAAAATTACAACATTTTCTCTCAAATTGTAAGGAGAAAACACTGATATTTTTCTCTGACAATTTGGAGAAAAATTCTCTTAAATACCCAAGAGAAAATACCAAAAAATTAAGGGAAAAAAATATTTTTCTTCCAAAATCGGTGCCTATTTTTTTTTTTTTTTTTTGACAAAAGTGACTTTGTGATCACCAGAAGCATGAAGTGTATATATCCTTTATGTGCTGTTGCTGTGTATAGTTGTCTAAAGTGCTGTATTGATTTCAAGGTTTCTGCAGCAGAGATAGAAAAGCAGAGAAGTGAACCAGCTGTACAATTTATGGATGAATCAAATCAGGCATTACAAAATGATCAAAAAGGAAATACAACATCAATCTTAGCTGATGATGGTTATAACTGGAGAAAATATGGGCAAAAGCATGTCAAAGGAAGTGAATTTCCACGCAGTTATTACAAATGTACGCATCCTAATTGCGAAGTGAAAAAGCTATTCGAAAGGTCTCATGATGGGCAGATTACGGAGATAATATATAAGGGCACACATGATCATCCTAAACCTCAACCTAACCGTCGAAATTGTGGTAATCTTCTTATGTCTACACAGGAAGAAACTGGCCGAGATGGTAAAATATCTGAAACTTTACTCAAGTCTGTACTCTCCTCTTTCAAGAACGTATAAAAAAAAATTTATTTTCTTTTCTTCTTTGTTTGTGCATAACAGAAAAGGGATCCAATATGCACAACAATGCGTCTCAACCCTTTGAGCAAAATGGAAATCTTGAGGTATCTCCTGTCTCTGTAAGCGAGGATGGTGTGGAAGTTGCAGTGTCGACTAGGAACAATGATGACTTGGATGATGATGATCCATTGTCGAAGCGGAGGTACTAGAGTTTAACAAAAGTTTAACTAGGGGTGGGCGTTTCGGGTTACCCGGATCGACCCAACCCGAAAAAACCAACCCGTGAGATAAACGGGTTTTGTAGAAAAACCATATGGATTCAAAATCTAAAATCCAAATGGGTTCGGGTCGGTCCGGGAGAACCCAAGGAACCCGAAAAAAAACCTATCCCTTCTAACCTAATTTTTTGTATGTTAAATTTGGAATCCGAATTACCCGTTTAAACCCGAATTATCTATTTAAACTCAAATTACTCGTTTAAAACCCGAATTATCCGTTTAAACCCGAATTACCCATTTAAAACCAAATTACTCGTTTAAAATCCGAAATACCCGTACTTAAATAACCCAAAAAATCCGAAGAATCCGAAAAACCCGAGAACCCGAAAGAACCCAAATACAATTCAGGTTTTTTGGGTTCAATGTTTCAAAACCCGAACCCAAACCGAAACTCGAGGAACTCGTCTCGAAAGCCAAATGGGTTTATTTGGGTTCAATGTTTTAGAACCCGAGTAACCCGAACCCGAAGAACCCGTCCCGAAACCCGAAACGCCCACCACTAAGTTTAACATACTTTATTTGATATTCTGGTTTAACATGCAGTAAACGTTGTTGTGACGTTATGCAGGAAGATGGATGGCTGTATGGAAATAACTCCACTTGTTAAACCAATTCGAGAGCCTCGTGTTGTTGTTCAAACTTTGAGTGAAGTTGACATACTCGATGACGGTTATCGGTGGCGCAAATATGGGCAAAAAGTCGTAAGAGGCAACCCTAATCCCAGGTGTGTAAACTAGCAAGAAAGTAATATCAATTGTGTTAACAGAAGCTGAAACATTGTGCCATATCAATTGCATTTAAGGGTATGAAACTGTAATGTTATTGCGATGTTGTGATTAAACAGATTCGAAATATTAGGGGTGTAAAATAAGCTCGCTCGGCTTAGCTCGCCTTTAGCTCGTCTAAAAACGAGCTAGCTCGGCTCAGCTAGCCTTAGCTCGTTTAAACGAGCTGGCTCGGCTCAACTCGCCTTTAGCTCGTCTTTAGCTCATCTTAAAACGAGCTGACTCGGCTCAGTTCAACTCGCCTTTAGCTCGAAAACGAGTTGGCTCGGCTCAGCTCACCTTTAACTCGTCTAAAAACGAGCTAGCTCGGCTCAGCTAGCCTTAGCTCGTTTAAACGAGCTGGCTTGGCTCAACTCGCCTTTAGCTCGTCTTTAGCTCGTCTTTAGCTCATCTTAAAACGAGCTGGCTCGGCTCAGTTCAACTCACCTTTAGCTCGTCTTTAGCTCGTCTAAAAACGAGTTGGCTCGGCTCAGCTCGCCTTTAACTCGTCTAAAAACGAGCTGGCTCGTGAGTTAGACTATTTAAGTTAAAAGAATTGTAATATATTAATATTATATATTTTTCTTTGAAAAATCAAATCAAATAAAATATATAAAATATA
Organism: Gynandropsis gynandra; assembly: GCA_036759665.1. Classification (NCBI taxonomy): domain Eukaryota; kingdom Viridiplantae; phylum Streptophyta; class Magnoliopsida; order Brassicales; family Cleomaceae; genus Gynandropsis; species Gynandropsis gynandra. The sequence goes on from CM071863.1 coordinate 61,153,889, forward strand.
AAAACAGTAATTTGAATACAAAGTTATTAAATATAAAAAATAGAAATTAGAAAATAAATCTATTGAAAATTAAATAAAATATTAAATATATGAACATATTTCTTATAACAGGTATTAAAATATTTTATATCTTTATTTGTTAATAAAATTATATTAATTTGGTATAAATAGAAAAATATTATTATTATTATTATATGTAAATAATATATTTTTTTCCTTTTAAATAATATTTAATAAATGAAAAAAATATGTATAATATGTAAAAATAGGAAAATATGTGCTTTTGTACACAACTCGTGAACCAACACGTCAGCTCAGCTCGTCAGCTCGTTTTTTAAACGGGTTGACAACTAACCAGCTCGGCTCGCTCAAATATGATCCGAGCTAGAGAACAACTCATTTTACACCCCTACGAAATACTCATTGAGCAAGTGAATCATCCTCAGTCCTCTCATGTAAATGTTATGGCTGATCATGTGGTTTGATATCTTACTTCAATTGGCTTCTACAGGAGCTATTACAAATGCACGGCTGCTGGGTGTCCCGTGAGAAAACATGTGGAAAGGGCATCACATGATCCAAAAGCAGTGATAACAACATACGAAGGCAAACACAATCACGACGTACCCACCGCAAAATCTAACAACCACGACATATCAGTCGGGCCACATAGGTTCAGACCTGAAGAAAATGACACAATTAGCCTAGAGCTCGGTGTTGGAATCGCTTCTGGGCCGGATCATACATCCAACGAGCATCAACCACAATTCGTCCACCAAACTAATGCTAGTGGAACTGGTTTCAGGTTTGTTCATACTACTCCCATGACATCCTATTATGCTACCTTAAATGGTAATGTGAATCAGTATGGCCCGAGAGACACCTCGAGTGAAGCTCAAACGGGTGAAATCTCGTCTTCGTTGAACCATTCCTCATATCCCTATCCACAGAACATAGGAAGAATACAATCTGGTCCCTAGAATGGTCATATGAAATTTTCAAAGCCACCCATGAACTACAACAGTCTTTGATTCTTCCTAGGTTAGGAACGGAACGAGCTGTCCTATATAATATATATATATATATATATAGTTCTGACACTGAGATAGAGAGATCTGGTCTTGGATCTGATTCAAGCTATAATATCTCTTACGTATTATTGTTCTTTTTTATTTTTCCTGCTCATCTGTTTGTAACTTTTGAAGCCACAAATGTGTTGTAAAAATACACAGAGCTTAACGTTTGTATAACAAAAGCATTACTATATTCTGATTTTCTGTCTAACTGCTACAACCACTATACGGATAGCACCTCATCCTCCTGCATAATGTCACAACAAAGTTTACTACACGTTAAACCAGAATATAGGATATAGTATGTTAAACTTAGGGGTGGGCGTTTCGGGTTTCGGGACGGGTTCCTCGGGTTTGGTTTGGATTTGGGTTTCTCGGGTTCTAAAAATTTAAACCCCAAAAAAACTTATTTGGTTTTCGGGACGGGTTCCTCGGGTTTCGGGTTGGGTTCGGGTTGTTCGGTTTTTGAAACATTGAACCCAAAAAACTCGAATTGTATTTGGTTTCTTTCGGGTTCTCGGGTTCTTCGGGTTTTTTTGGGTTATTTAAGTACGGGTAATTCGGATTTTAAACGGGTAATTTAGGTTTAAATGGGTAATTCGGATTTAAACGGATAATTCGGTTTTCAAATTTAACATACAAAAAATTAGGTTAGAAGGGTTAGGGTTTTTTTTTCGGGTTCCTCGGGTTCTTCCGAACCCAATCCGGATCGACCCGAACCCATTTGGGTTTTAGATTTTGAACCCATATGGATTTTCTACAAAATCCATTTATCTCACGGATTGAGTTTTTCGGGTTGGATCGGTTCGGATCGGTCCGAGTATCCCGAAACACCCACCCCAAAACTAGGGCCAAATATTATTGAGCCATGGGCTTTACATGATTGGGCCCATTGCTTTACATGATTGGGCCCATGGGCTTTACGTGATTGGGCCCATGGGCTTTACATGATCTTAATGGGCTGGGCTGTGAAACAAACGAAGTAAAGAAATTTCCTCTCTCTCTCTCTCTCTCCTCGTTTCGGCCGAGAATCCAAGTTCATAATCATTTCAGTTTCTCGAGAAAATTATAAATATATGTATTTTTTTTGTACGGAAAGAAAATTTTAGAGATTCGGACACTAAAGAGAGAAAGAGAAGAGGGTTCATCTAATTTAGCTGCGTAAACTATCAAGAGCAGCTGAAATCATCTGTATTCAATGGCGGGAATAGCGTTGGTTTTAGATCTATTGAAGAAATCTCAAAGCTTTAACTCTAAGCACAATCTCCACACTTCGGCGTTCTCCTCCGTCGCCGCAGCTTCCGCCGCTGCCGTCTCTGTCGCCGCCAGTGCTCCTTTCGCCTCTAGATTCCTCTTCGGGTATGTCGATTTACCGGTGCTCGGATTTGGTTTTGTTGACTTTTCGTATTTTGATTGGATCTTGATTGATCATTAGAACTATTTCCAGTTTCGTTGTGTTTCTTAAACGTGATTAGGGTTTAAGGCTTAAACGTGAGGCATCATTAGAGAACAATTGGTCGCCAACACAAATCTTAATATCAAATTGAAATTACAAAATTTCAATTCTATATCAAAAATGGGATCATAGTTTATTGAATAGATTAAGGTTATAGGATCATTGAATTAGAGATTGATAAATACCTGGTCGTGTATGATTCCAAGAAGTTTGATTTGAATTGTCTTTAGAGATTCAGTCACATGAACAAGAGAATCTCAAATTGAAGAAATGAAATTACATTTCTATTGTTCAATTATGGTTCTATTCCTTTGTAATGATTCCTAATGTTCATGATGCAGTTCTTTTGATGCTCGAGTTGCTTATTGCGACACTGCGGCAGCAATAGATGATGATTATATTGCTAGTTTAAGAAGAATATCAGCAAATGTATTGCAGCATGATTCGATTAAGTACACTTCTACTAAGGAATACAAAATCGAGCCAAAGCCACTTTTCTCTGCCTTTGAGTTCAGGGCATTTGCAATGACTACATTGAGATCATTCTTGATATTCTATTTGCCTCTATTAGAGCCTAGAACGGAAGAAGAGGAGGATGATGACTTCCTAAGGGATTCCCCAGAACAACGTCGTGTGGACTTGGTTGTTCCATTTAAAAAGTCGGTGAAGCAAATTGCTCGCGAGGTTAGTATATCCCTAATGGATTTTCCCGTAGCAAATTCTCAACTCTTTAGGCCTAAGTTTGAGGCATCCATAGAATGGAACATTTAGGGGTGTAAAACGAGGTGACTCGACTTAGCTCGGTTCAGCTCGCCTTCATCTCGCCAAAAAACAAGATGGTTCGGCTCGGCTCGTTTTTTAAACGAGATGGAAAATCCCAGCTCATGTCAGCTCGCCTCTAGCTTGCCAAAAAACGAGTTGACCTGAAAAATATCATCAAACGAACCAAATAAAATATCGAAAAAATGAAACGTTAATTCAAATATAAAGTTATAAAATATCATTGTACTAAATAAAAAACAACCCTCTCGAATAAAAAATTATCAAATATCATTGTACTAAATTCGACCGCTCGTAACTTTTCTTTATTTTGTTATTAAAATATATCAGTGATTAGAAAAAGGAAAATAAATACATTATGATAGATATGTTTAAACAATGTATTATTCTTTATTAAATGCAATATTATACATGGTATACATTAAAAAGAAAATATGTGATTTTGTACATATTTTTTTTTCAATTCGCGAGTCAGCTCGTCAGCTTGCGAGCTAGCTCGTCTAAGTTCGGACTCGTTTTCGGCTCAGCTCGCCAGCTCGTTTTTTAAATGAGCTAGAAAATAACCAGCTCGGCTCGCTTAAATATGATCCGAGCTAGAGCTGGCTCACGTCGGCAGCTCATTTTACACCCCTAGGAACATTGCATCGTCATATTATGTATTAAGCATGTTGAGATATACTTTGATCCATTCCCAGTCGAAAGCATTGTCTGAAATAGCTTCATGGTATCTTCTTTCATTCAACTTACCCATGTTTGGTATTGTGATCCAGACTACAGTTGTAACTACTCGTCGGATCCTTGAAAGGTTGGCTTTACATTATGTCTCGCAGCGTATGGCATGGAAACTTCTAAAGGGTAATTTTTTTTATCCAGAATCATATTTTCTCTCCCACTGCTTTGCTCCTGCAAAAGAAGAGTATTTGTTTTCATATATTGGACGAAATGAACTGATGAATGCCATAAAATATACATACAGATGCACCACGATCCGCTGTACGCAAGGCTGAAAGAGGATTGCCTACGCACGTATACATCTTTAGAGTCGGTAGAACAACTCTTAGAGGTAAAAAGTAAAACGCCTGTCCAACGGATTTTTTGAGGGTTCGAGTTTATTTATGGCATGAAACAACTCGAAGCATGGGTCTAGCTTATTGATACGTTACCGAAAATCTCATTTGAATTCCGAATCCTCATTGTTAATGGAATCAAAAGGATCTCTGAATTGATCAGAAGATCCCTTTCAATTGGCTAGAATCCCTTACTTGAACGAAACTAGATCTTGTAAAATCATATTGAATATTTGACGATACATATTCTATAGGATTTTCTGCCAAAAAACCTCACGAAATCAATCTTGATTATGCAGGACACTGCCTAGGTGTGGCAGCAGCATGGATAGTCCAAGTGGGTATAGAAACATACAGATCTTTCTACCCTTGTATCAAACGAATTAGACCCAACAAAGAAGAGGACGCCATTGAAGAAGAGGATCAAGTTGAGATAACAGAACAAGTTAAGATTCTCGGGAAGAAAGTCGTGGGTATAACCTTAAGATGTGGTGCTTCGTTAGTTTTCGCTGCTATTGGAGCGGGCATCTGCGCTTGTATTATCCGTCCCTCCAGGGGACAATGGATTGGTAAGCTCAATACTCTTCCTTTGTCATCCAAATCCACAAATTTCCATGAACTGAAGTTGTTGTGGTTTCTCTTACACAGGCTGTGCGTTGGGCGACTTGGCTGGTCCGGCTATTGTTACGATGTGTTTGGAGAGAACTCTTCGGTATGATCTTTAAATCTTTCGTGGAAAACTCATCTATATGATGATGATCCAAGAAACTTGGCCGCTTGTTGTTACAATGGGAAGACATTCGATGAATTCGGGAACCAAAGTGCATCCTCTTTTTACGACAATAAGATTCGAACAACTTATGAACTCCGATTGTTTTTTAGGAACTTCATCCTACTCAATACTCATAACTCAGATTTGCTACTTTCGAGTTCTAATCCGTTGTTCCAACGAATCAAAGATCGAATAGTTTCTGTTGCTATTAGGTGAAATCATAACGAGGGAGTGAGTGACCCTTCAAGAACATAGATGACAATATCTCATTATCTCCTGGGGATCTATAAGCCACCATAAAGACCGTATCTAAAACCTTGATTCATGGCAATGATGATCAAGCCAGGCCCTAGAAGACCTCCTTAGTCACGGTTCGTTTTGCCAGCACCACCTACGTGCTATATAGGTCACCTTGTTTGGGTGGTCATAGTTAGTTTATATGTTTTCTTTAGCCTTAAACTGCAAATAGAATGACAGAAGCTTAAATGCCCATGGACGTTCCGTTAGGATCACATCGGCTATGTCCAATAAGCTGGTTTTTGGTGATTTGGACTCATGGACTTTGAGAATTGGTTTGGGCCTAATGATTTGATCCGACGTATATGCGGTTCACGGTGTCTGGAGGGGCTGACCCGGGAAGGAGCGACCTGGTAGGGCTGGAGGGGTCTGATAAGAATTTTGTAGAGAAACTACCCGATTTGTATTGATAGAATTGAAAGAACAAGTTGGAGACCTTTGATTAGTGAGTGCGTCCCAACACTCCCCCTTTACAATTCCCAAATCCTAGCAGATTTTGCCTAAAAGAAAAGAAATACCCTTAACCCACTTATATATTTTCCAGCCTCAGAGAACAACCTCTCATGGACTGCACAAACGCTAACAATAAAGCAAATTACAAACTGACCATAACAAACTATTGTGCTTACCATTTCTGCCCTCCTTTCCCCACCAGCTTGCTCTTCTTCAATCTTCACCCCTCTGTCATCTTCCTTCCTTCAGTACCGTTCCTTCCCCTTGTGGCATCCTCCATTTCTTCCACAACTCTATTTCGCCCTGAACCTGCTCCTTTATCCTCCCCGCTGCGTTTCTTCTTCCGCACGTATGCATAAAAAGGTTTATCAATACCCCCTCCTTTCCAACGCAGCTTGTCCTCAAGCTGAAACCCGGGATATTGCGCTACAAATTCCCGAGCTAGAACCCATGTCGCTTCATGAGCTGGAAGGTTCTTCCATTGAATCAAAACCTCTAATTCCCCTGCTGTATTATAACGATCCGCTGACAGTTCCTGCGGTTCCATGGCTATCTCCAAGTCTGTCGACATGTTGTTGGGTAGGGGTTGTACGTGCACTGTCTCTCCGATAACTTGTTTCAGCTGCGACACATGAAAAACAGGGTGAATTCTACTGTCGACGGGCAATTCCAACCGATAAGCCACT
>CM071863.1:61161279-61201211 GCA_036759665.1 Gynandropsis gynandra
TTTCGCCCTGAACCTGCTCCTTTATCCTCCCCGCTGCGTTTCTTCTTCCGCACGTATGCATAAAAAGGTTTATCAGGGTCAATTTGGGAAGGAGCGACCTGGTAGGGCTGGAAGGGGCGACCTGGGAAGGAGCTAACCTGGGGGAGCCCGAGTGGGCTAATCGGAGTAGGCCATCAATGTCGTGGACATCTTTGCTCTAACAGAACGGTATTGTTAGGATCCCACGTCGGCTATATATGGAAATAATTTGTGTCTTATAAGTCCAAATCACCAAAACCCAACTTATTGGAGGAAGAAGGAACATGATCTTATAAGGCGATGTGGGATCATAACACGTTCTTCCACAGATTGATACAACCTTGTCTCCAAACGAATTTTTACCCTCAATTAGCAAGTCCAAGGATCTATGATTTAGCAAAAGAGCAACATAACTAAGAATTATCAAACAAAACAGAGGCATTGCACCATGTTCTGCACCATACATTTGCTATTTATTGACGAAAGGAAACCCTAAACCTAACCCTAACCCTAAACGCCTGAGTAAATCTATTACTTAGGCATTTGTTCAATGTACCAAAAAAAAGTAGTCACAAGAAAAAGTCTCATCTCAGTACTCTGATTTATAATCACATCACCATCTACGATCGCATAAACACAAATCCTAATCGATCTTTCATTCATTTGGAACACAATTCATGAGACGTACTCACCATTGCCGAAATCCGTCGGTAAGAAAGAAGACCAAAATCAAAATCGATAGAGGAGGAGGAATAAGGGAACGGAAAATCCACTCACTCCACTCATCCTCTTCTTCGACAGGAAAGTGGTATACGCTACAGAGAGTTCCATTAAACGCCGACGAACAAGGATTTCCCGATCACGCGAAAGATTTCTCAGCCCTCTGAATTGTCAAGTAATGGTATATATAATATATATCATAAATCTGCCATGATCGGAACTACAGAAAAAACCGAATTTCGGTGTGGGGAATCGAAGAACCCTAAATTCTCGAAGGCTGTTCTTCACATTCTTAGTGGGGTTTCAGGATTCGATTTATAACAGAGGGATCTCGTGATCGCTCCGTCGACGGACCACACGGAGGCGCGTGTCTCTCACGATAGATAACTAATTTATTTAAGATTTAAATGTTTTTCTAACAGGAAAAAATGAAATATATTATTTTCACTGGGGTCCACTGATGAACGTCGGATATGTCTTCTGAAACGAAATCTGAACCGTCCATTAAACGATTCGGATTTTATTAACAAATCCTACGTGGCAATTAACTGTATTAAAAATCTGGTTTGCGTCCGAATCGTTATATTGCTAATAATAATAATAATAATATAATAATAACAATAATAACGATTAAAAGAAATTGAAGCGTTTGGTATTTGTTCTGTTTCGAAAAGGAAAAAAAAAAAGAAAAAAAAAACTCAGTGGAGAAAGTCTTTGCATAGAGAGGTAAGATTTCAAAAGTCTTCTCTTTTTCGGACGTGAATACAGACACACTGCTGGAATCTCCATAAGCTGTGGTTTGTTTTGCGTTTAGGTTTTGAATCTTTCGAGCATGTATGGATTTCTGAGTTGTTTGATTGGATGTTGTTGTTGTTGTTGTGATTCTTGAAGTTCCGTTTGGGAAAGTTAGGGTTTATGCGGTTGTTTGGTATAAAAATTTGCAGGTTTTGGTAATTTGATGCGTTTTCCCTTGCGGACGTTTTAGTTTAGCTGGAAAATGCATGAATTTGGAGATAACTGGCTTACATTTGCGAGATTTAAGATTTTTTCATTTGGGTTTTCTGGAATATAATGTTTGAAAAATTCTCTGAATTATATTATATTTTCTATTAGAATTTATTATCTGGGTCTTTGTTTTCGTCTGAAAGTATATATGTACGAGTTTTGAGTCTGATTTATAAAGATCTTTACATGAACCCTGAACTCTACACTTTAAATTTTCATTCTTAGGTACTCCAATCTTGGTGAAAAGTGTATAGATTCAGAACACTCGAGCAATTGCAGATAACATTTCTCTTAGGGCTTTTATTACCTTATCATAATATGAGTTTACTTTTGTCTGTCGTATCCTTGTTATTGTATGTATGTTACTCTGTCTCATTGGAATTTACATGTTCCTGATGAGTTTGTACCTTCTTTGTGTTATGTTTCTTGTGAATTAAGCTCCTGAAACGGTTCAGGAGTTACCTGTTTCTTCTATTTGCCACATTGCTTGGGGCTTTGATCCACCAAATTTTGAAGTAATTGTTTCTGGGAACATTGATTTCTGGTTAAACTGTAGGAACTTTTAGTTTGACTCAATAAACTTATTTTCCTTACAGCCTCTGATACTATAGCTTGGTGTTTCTGGGATAGTTAGAACTGGTTTAACAATGGGGGAAGAAGATACAAAGACCACCCCTGTTGAGCCAGTGACAAATGGGACTAGCATTCAAGAAAAGCTATCAGATGGTTTGCCTGGTGAGAAAGAAGAAGAGTATGTTGGAGGTAAAGAATTAGAGAATAAATGGAAAGACGGGGAAGGAGGTGAGTCTGAGAAAATGGAAATAGATGCTGAGGTCGAGAAAGACGAAGAAAAAGGTGAAACAGAAAACTTGGATATTAAGAGAGATGAGGATAAAGCTGAGGCAGGGGAAGTGAAAGAGGTAAAAGAAGATCAGGGGCAAGCGGAGACTGCCAAAATGGATGAAGACACGGATAGTAAGAAAGAGGAAACTGATACAGCAGGAGATGCTTTCATGAAGGAAAATGTGGAGTCTGGTGACCTCAAGGATGAGAACGTGGAGGAAAAACCGGAGAACAAAAAGACATGTGCTACTGAAGCAGGACAAAAGAAAACAGAGAAGGATCTTGAGAAAGAGGAGCCTAAACAAGAACGGGGGAAAGCAAATGGAAATGGAGAAGAGAATATAGGGGACAACAAAGAGGAAGAAAAAGTGGTGGATGCAAACAGAGTGGAAGAAGATGCCGAAAAGGTAGATAAGGTGGATGCGAATCAAGAGGAAGAGACTGTGAAGGAAAAGGAGGGTTTGGATGAAGGGAAAGGTGAGGAAGAGAAGGAAAACACAAAAGAAGTGAGCGCGGGGCTAGATGAAAAAACTGACGAGTTGATGGTGGAAGGTGAACAAGAAGAGAGTGAGGATGAGAAGGGAGATGAAAAAGTCGAGGGGGAAGATGAAAAGGAAGATAATAATAAAGATGATGAAGAAGAGATTAAGGATGAGAAGAGTACAGAGCAAAAGAACAATGAGAAGAAAAAGAATGAGGAAGAAAAGAAGGATACTGAACCAAGGACTCCTTACTCTTCTGATCGCCCAGTCCGTCAGCGGAAGTCTGTTGAAAGGCTTGTTGCATTGATTGATAGAGACTCTTCAAGAGAATTCCATGTTGAAAAGGTTCCGTATCTTTTTGTTTTTGTTTGGTCTTCATTTTCTAGATTTGTTAACAATCGACTTTTGAATAATACAGGGACGAGGTACACAACTCAAAGATATTCCCAATGGTATGTTCATTTTGTAAATTCTATGCTCCAATCCCATCATACTAGTTCAACTTCATGTTAACAGTCTTGCAAGGTTCTTCCTTTCTCAAAAGTCTATATCCCTTTGAGTGTTGAACCACCGAGTGCTTAATAACATTTAAAAATTTCATGAGCATGATACTTATTTGATCCATGCCCTTTTCTATTCTTATCATAATTCAAAACATTCAAATTGCATTAGTGTAATCCCTACTGGTTAAAAACTAGATTTTCCATGTGAACAAAGCAAATATACAGCTATTCCCGACATTTATGAATTTCCCATTTTCGTTCTCTAATTTTATTAGACAGTAAATATTTATGAGTGTGCTTCCGTTGTAGTGGCCTACAAGGTGTCAAGGAAGAAAGCTGATGAAACTTTCAAGCTGCTCCATATGATTCTATTTGGAAGGAGATGCAAGGTGATGCTTCACGACCCTACATGCGCTGCTGCATACAGATGCAGCATTTGTTATTATTATAACAATTTGGCGAGTATTTTTTGTGACCCGCGTTTCTTATTTTGACAGGCTGCTCAGATCAAGACAAACATACTACAGTTTTCTGGTTTTGTATGGCATGGAAATGAGGTTAGATTATTTAACACACTCTAGATTGCCTTATTTATATATGCTCTTAGTCACTTTTACAATTTTGTCAATCCTCGTTGTGTTTGCAGGAGAAAGCAAAACTCAAAGTAAAAGAAAAGTTTGATAAATGTAACAAAGAAAAACTTTTGGAGTTCTGTGATGTATGTGACATACCAGTTGTCAAAACTACAACAAAAAAGGTTGAAATCTATGCAATTCTATATTATTGTTCTGTAAATTCAATTGTTTCTTTGTTTTGGTTAAATGGGCTCCGCTGTGATAATGTAAAGTCTTGATCTTTCCTTGAGCAGAATGATCTACCATTTGATTACTATCAAATCTAATCCCAAATTTTGTTCTTATATATAGTTACAATTACTGATTATTGCATAGTTTTATTCCACACAGGAAGATCTCATTACTAAACTGATTGAGTTTTTAGAGGAACCTCATCAGACAACTGATGTTCCAGTTTATGAGAAAGAGAAGGTATTTGGCAATTATAGACATTATTACTTCAGAAGTTGAGTGTGAAATTTGGTTGTATATATTATAATAATATGAATTTTCTGTTGCAGCAGTCTAGTAAGATAGCAAAACGCAAGAGAATATCTAAACAAAGTTCACTTTCAGCTGGGAGTTCATCCTCCAAACGATCGATTAAGGTATTATCATTGCGTGAGTTAAAAACTTGCTTCGGATATAAAACTTTGAGTATTCAAAGATGCTCGAGTTATTCCTAATAAGCTCGCTTGATAACAGATTGCTTCTTCTAAAGCAACCCCTGGATATCGAAAGCGTTCTTGGGGTGATCTCGTAGTTCCTTTTTTTAGAAATAAAACAACGATAAGAGAATTCATCTTTTAAAAGATGATAAAGGATTATATCATTTGCCTTGCTGTTCTTTGTATTGTTAATATGTGTTTATCTTAAGGTTTTAAGAACGATAAGTTTTGGCGTGTCATCTTTACAGAGCCGGAAAAAGACTGATGAGGCAGCAAAGGCTGACATAAGGCGTTATTCTCGTTCTGATGATGAATCTGAGGAAGAGAAAGATGAAGAAGATGTAGAAGAAAAAGAGAAACAAAACGAGGAAGAAGAAGAAGAGGAAGAAGAAAAGACCGAGGATAAATCTGAGGACGAGGTGCCTGAGCCTTATGAAAGTGAGGAGAAAGTTGAATCAGAGGACTCGGAAGAAAACGCTAAAAAGAAGAAACGTGGCTCTGAATCATCATCTAGGAAGAAAGAATCAGCAGGGAAAGCAAGAAGCAAGAAAGCTGTAGTATCTCCACAAAAGGCAACACAGAAGAGATCATTCACAAAGCGAAAGAACGACGATGACAGCGATTCAAATCCGAAGCCATCTTCTAAAAGGAAGAAAAACACGAAACCCACCAAGGAGCAATCATCAGCTCCTTCAAAATCTACGCCAAAAGAAAAACGAGGTAATATTTTATCCGTTCCTCTCAACTATTTGGTTTTACATCATAATGTTTAGCATTTGAGTAGAATAAAGCCTTGGTTGGTGTGGATTTTATCATAAGATTCAGGCAATCTTTACACCATTTAATCTTATCTTACACCATTTGTATTCAAGGGAAAGACAAAAGCAAAGAACCAAGTGACAAAGAGTTGAAAATTGCGATTGTCGAGATCTTGAATAAAGTGGACTTCAACACGGTAAGAACAAGAACCGATATCAAGCATGAATTTTTTGTAATAAGCTTATATGAAGTTGTTGTGATATATAAATAAGATAGTTTTGATAATGATAATACCCTTTTGTTGGTACCAAATTCTACAGGCCACATTCACGGATATCATGAAGCTACTTGGTATGAACTTGAGCAGATTGCGGTTTTCGTTCCCTTTCTTGATTAGGATTACGAGCAAACGGGTTTGTTAATGAACATTTTGTTTGGCATTTGGTTCAGCCAAGGAATTCAAAATGGATCTCAACTCAAGAAAATCATTCATAAAGTTGATTATCCAAGAAGAGCTAACGAAATTAGCAGAGGAAGTAGAAAATGGGGAAGGAGAAGATGAAGGGATAGAGAAAGAGGAGAAGGCAGAGCCTTCAGCAGGTGAAGAGGTTAAAGTCTGAAACTTTTCCACAATGCCAAAATCAATACTCTAATATGCAGATGTATTAGTGAAATCTTGATGTAAACTTTTTTTTTTCTTTTTTGGGTTTTAATTTTAGGCGACACTAATAGCAGTTTTTGGTTTAGGGTTTAGTTTTGGGTAGAGAAGAGAGAGAAAGAGCATTAGATGGTAAGAAGATTGTGTATACAAATTTAACACCAAGTTTAAGTCCTTTAATCATCCTCTAAACCTCTAATTTAGGATCTAGAATTTGTAAATGCATTCATGCATAATGTGGATATACATCGGATATCTAGAATTTGTAGATGTTCAGATCCGAATAATCAATTATCTATTTAAATCTAAATTTAATAAACGTGGATATCCGAAATTCTAGTATCTTAAATCTTAAATCTAAATTTTTTAATATGAAAATCTATTTTTTTTAAATATGAAAATACATATTGATTCGGTTAAATTCGAATAGTCGAATTAACAATAGTGAAAATAAAAACCCAACTTCACAAGGTTTGATAATTTTATTATTCAAACCTAAATATGAAAGTTCAAATTTATTTTCTCAAAATTCAGGATGGATTTCGAATCGGATGGATCTTTCAAATATTTTACCCATTCGTTGAGACCCAAAATGAACAAATTGAAACATACACAAATTGCAATCTTATGTACCTTATGAGACTTAAAAAGAAGATCCTACCATTATATACACTTGAAAGAAGAGCCTATTTTTTTTATGTACACTTAAAAAGAAGAGCCTAATAATTTCCAAGTCTATCATACATCCCTTTTGGGAAACTAAAACAATAAACAAGATCCCAAAAGGATGCCAATACACAATTACAATTGGTAATATGATTCCCCATTGAATCTACACATAAAAATAATGGGGAAAAAAACAATATGAAGAGACTACAAAATACAAAAGATTACATACATACATACATACAACCAAAATGGGTTAAAACCAAAGAACACACATCAAAAAGAACATTAGCCCACTACTTCTAAGTAGACATCATTCAGAAACATTTAACATAATCGAAATAAGTAAAAACAAAACCCATAAACATTACCACAACACATCCATCTTTTTGTCTTTAGAAATAAACATAAATGGTTTTAAAAGCAAATGTCCCCTCAATTTCTTTTTTCCACTTCTACATTAATATAGCTTTTGCTTTGAAGAAGATTTTACCGTGGTGAAAACCCTTTTTTTTTTGTCTTGTGAGATTCTACCGGTGGTTTAGTTCTTCTTCTGTCTTCTACAGGACTCGGAATTTCCTAGGGGCTTTCAAGATCAATCTATTACCCTTTTTACGGCTATTGATTCAAGAAAACAACATAAAATTCTGATTAGTAAATTATTCCCCAGAATAGATTAACAGAAGGCAATGCATATGTGAATGCATGAGATATGAAAAGGCTGTAAAACGAGAGATATACGATGATACGAGAGACTCACTTGAGATATGTCAGGCGTAATTACTCAGAAGTACGCCTTCTCTTTCCATAATCAGCGTCCCTTGATCGTGAGCGGTGATCATCCTCCTTAGACAGTCGTGACTTGCTATGTGTTCTCGAAGAACGACCTCTGTCCCGTTCTTCATCATGCTCAGGTTCATCCTTGTATCTCCTATGATCTCCATATCTTTCTCTCTCATCCCTATGTCGATCTCTCTCCCTAACCCTTTCTCTATCACGATCACGTTCACGCTCACGATCTCTGGAACGTTCCCGATCCCTATAGTGATCCCTCTCACGGTCCCTGGCTATGTCTCTATCATCCTGATGCCTTCTATCAGACCAATCATGATCATGGCTGGCATCTTTTTCCCTAGGCATGTCCCTCTCATAACCTGCATCTTTATTATCATCACGATACCTTCGATCAGATGAACCAGACCACTCCCTTTCTGGTGGTCTTTCTTTTTCCTTCATTGGATTATGACGACCTCCTCTATCGTGATTCACCTCCCCGTACTGATGATCAGATGCAGCTTCTTCCCCATAACTAGATTCCGCAGCTCTCCCACCACCTGTCTCTTCACCACCCCATCCTCCCATATTAGGATCCCACATTCCCATATTAGACCCTCCATCAACACCTGCATTGGGCATCATTCCCATCCCATTCCCGAAAAAGGCTGGATTCACGTGAGGTGCAACTCCAGGTAAACCAACACCTCCGACAGGAGGAAATGGCGACAAAAGCCCTGGAAATGGAGGGGCTGGTGCTCCAGGGAAGCCTCCATAGCTTCCCATTCTCGCCATCGGTCCACCAAAAGCTGGATCAAATCCCTGACCCATAATTGACTGAGGATGCATCATAGGTGGCCCTCCAAAACCTCCATTACCCATTAAACCTCTTCCACCCATCACACCAGGCCTGTTCCTCATTGGACCAACTGGTCCTCTACCACCCATCCCTGGAGCATTGCCTCTGCCCCAATTACCTCTACCGAAACCTCTATTATCCGCTCCTTGGAAATTCCCACCGGTAGTGATGTTGTTAGCTGCAGGTTTATTTGGCACCTCAGCAGGGCCACCTCTCTTAGCTTGTGCAATTGCAGCCTGTGCCTGTTGGCTTCTATTCACCTGAGCCTCCCCCATTCTTTTAACAGTATAAGGCGAAGCAAAGGCAACTACACATGGCCTCCCATTGAATACATGCCCATTCATTCCCTCTTTACAAGCTGTGGCTGCAATGGGATCATAAAACTCAACTTGACAGTACCCTTTAGATTTACCGCTAGCTTTCTCATCAAAGAACTTTACCTCTTTCACAGCCCCATACTTGCATAATTCAGCTTCGAGTTCTGCATCTGTCGTCCACCAATGCAAATCCCCTATGAAAAGTATTGTCCCGTTTCCCCCACCTACACCACTGCCAGACCCAACACCAGCGCTAGTACCTGTATTTACCCCAGAACCAGTAACAGCACCTCCATTCCCGACCACACCACCAACAGGAGCACTCCCACCATTAACATTAGGAATTCCTTGCCTCATCAAACTCTCATTATTTCCCAAGTTCTGTGGCAGCGGTAAGAGACCTTGAGCACTGTTATTCGCTCTTGGCGGTTCAACATTATTGACTTGGATAGAACTCTGCCCTAGCTCTACTCTAAGCCCACCAACAGTTCCAGCAACAGGTCCACTAGGAACTTGTTGATTAACCTCATGTCCTTTAAAACCTAGACCTCCATATCCACCGGGAACTCCTGACGCTACAGCAGCAGCTGCACCACTATCACCACCAACACCAGGAATCGTAACGCCGAGCTCCGGCGCTGCTATAGCTGTGTCAACCTTGTTTTTGTTATTTTCATCGCTTACCTTCTGCTGTTCCTCGTTTCTAAATCTGACATCGTCGTCCTTTCTTAACGTCTGAAGAAAACCTTCACCGACATTAACGTCGTTATACAGATCCTCGTAATCGTCGTCTTCTTCGCCGAGAAATCCATCGTCGGCGACGGCCGATATCGCCTCGTTTCGATGGAACTGGTCCACCTGATCCCTCCCGTCTCCCTCATCCATTTCTTCTCCACCTTAATTCCTCTGATGACTCTACTCTTTCGTTTCTCTTCTACAATCAGAGTGTGCGAATCTCAGACCGGACCGAACATAGACAACCTTAGAAATCAAAGAGATCTCAGGTTCCAGATCTTACCCAGAAGGAAGTGAGAGACACACGCAAGAAACCCTAATCTTGGAGATTTGTGAATTTTCTGGGATTTTCCTTAATTCACCTTTTCCTTTTTTAATAAAACATTTTACTTTTTTATCCCTCTTCGCGTAAACAGATTCCACTAAACGCACTCCCAGAGCTTATTAACAAAACTTAACACGTGTTATTACGATACTAATCATTCCTTCATTACTCCACGCGCGATTACAGCGCGTGGCCCAATATTGACATCAGGCCCATCCCAATAAAGCCCAACTACTACGATTAGATATTAGTTCTTTCGAACTTCATGGCGTTTTTGTTGTTCTTGGGCCAACGAACTTCACGTCGTCGACGTTTGCTTGTATTAAACTGCATGCCGTTGAGACCGGCATGCAGGGTTATTACGATACTAATCATTCCTTTATTACTCCACGCGCGATTACAGCCCGTGGCCCAATATTGACATCAGGTCCATCCCAATAAAGCCCAACTACTACGATTAGACATTAGTTCGTTCGAACTTCGTGGCGTTTTTGTTGTTCTTGGGTCAACGAACTTCACGTCGTCGACGTTTGCTTGTATTAAACTGCATGCCGTTGAGACCGGCATGCAGTGTTATTACGATACTAATCATTCCGCGATTACAGCGCGTGGCCCAATATTGACATCAGGCCCATCCCAATAAAGCCCAACTACGATTAGATATTAGTTCTTTCGAACTTCATGGCGTTTTTGTTGTTCTTGGGTCAACGAACTTCACGTCGTCGACGCTTGCTTGTATTAAACTGCATGCCGTTGAGACCGGTTTTAGCGGGTTGGATTTTGCCGATCAACGGCTACTTCACTCCCTATAGCCGGTCAGCTTACGTACGGCACCACCGCTCCCAACGGTCATGTTCTCGAATATCACAACGTTTGAGTTTTACGCCTTATATATATTTGAACTCAGAATACCACAACCAGACATTCTAATTCTGTACTAACTCTTTTAAGATGCATCGTTCTGTTGTACTTCTTTTACTCTTGGTTTCTACTTTCGGTAAGGTACAACCCGACAATGCACCCGCTCCGTCTCCTATTCCGTCCCATAACAAACCCCAATCTCCGGCTACTCCTCCGGCGAAAACTCATCCCGCCATTTCTCCCTCGAAACCTCCGGCATCTCTTCCAACCCCCACTTCACAACCCCCGGCACCGCAATCCTCTCCGGTGAAATCCCCGGTTTCTCCTCCGACCGCTGCGACTCCTGTGAAGTCCCCGGCTTCTCCTCCGACCGCTGCGACTCCTGTGAAGTCCCCGGCTTCTCCTCCGACCGCTGCGACTCCTGTGAAGTCCCATGTCTCTGTTCCGGCAACGAGTCCCACCTCTTCGCCGCCGCCGCCTCCAACCACCACTCCCATTCAATCTCCGGTATTTTCGCCGGTGGGGTCTCCGCCTGTGACCGCGGATTCTCCGGGGACCGCAGCGACTCCCGATACATCTCATAATATTCCCTCGAGTTCCGCAACTCCGGCTGAGGGGCCGGAGATTTTCCCTTACGGTCGTGGACCCAAGAGTTCGTCGCCGGCGACAGCGACCTTGGCGCCGGAGATCGCTCAGACTCCGACCAGCGAAAAATCAAGTTCGAGATCCTTGCACGATTTGCGTGTCATCTCGACCGCATTATTGGTTATTGGTGTCACTTTAGTATTTTAGAACTTTATTTTTTTCCTTCTCATGAACTTATCGTTTACATTACTTGTATTATTGACATTGAATTATTATATTTTCATTATCATATTCCTTTATTCTCTCCATTTTACAGTATGATATTTTGGTTAGAATAATCACAAAATTAAAAACTATATTATACCATTTATAATAAGAATATCATAATGTTTCAAGGAAGAGTGGTATACATGTGACCGGAAGAAATACAAAGGAAAAGGAAAATTAGGTGAATTGGATATAAATTTTAAAATTGTTTACATATATGATAGCTAATTATAAAATAATATATTTATTTATTTATTATATAAAGGAGTCCGATCCGAAAGCCCACTCGAAATCCATCCAAAAATCAACGGGTTAGAATCTAAAGAATGAAGGCCCGAATTTAACCGGTCCTTCGATTCCGTATTATTAGATGATCCGATATTTTTCAGTCTGCCCCGTCGAGTTTCAGATCGGGCCGTGAGCCATTGAAAAAAAAAATAGCCTATACAATTGTCTTGTAAATGAAACAATGGAACCCTTCCCATTTTTTGTGAGTGAGTTGTTATGTATTCCTTTCTTGAATGAAACTGTGAAACCCTAGCTCTTATGTTGTGTCCTGATGTGTCTATCTTCGGTCCTGTACCTGTGCGTCTGCCTTCGGTCTTTTGTGTCTATGCTCGTGCGTCTGCCTTCGGTCTCCCAAGTTCGTGCCCTTGCATATGTCTTCAATTGTCGTTCGTGTCCTTAGTGTTTGTGTGTCTTGTGTCTATCTTCCCTTCGGTCTTTGTCTTCCCGTGTCATTCATGCCCCGATGCCCGTGTGTATTGTATGTACGTCTACCCTTTGATCTTCTATTGCATGCGTATGCTCGTGAGTTGCCCGAAACTCGTTCGAAATCCACCGGATTAGATCGCAAACCGAGATTCTAAGGCCCATTCAAATCGAATTGGGCCGGATTCGAGCCCATTTTCACCGGACCAATACGGCTTCGGACCGATCCAAATGACACTCCTAATTTTAATAAATATATTCTACCAAAATAGAGTAGGAACAACAGAGAGAGGTTTTCCGTTCTCGCGGTAAAACTACATGACGTTTGGCTATCAAGTACACGGCGCGTAGTTCGGTCGCCTGGTGGGTGAACGTTGTGAAGTTGTGTTTTTTTATTTATAATTTAAATTAAATTCCGAAGCGAGAGAAGATATCTCTGCTTCTTTCGTCTTCCTTTCCGTCTTCTGTGAAAACCAGTGATGTCAATATCTCATCTTCTTTCTCCGTTACCACCTCCTACTCTCCCCCAATCCAAAACCCTAACCCTAACCCTAATCGGTCGTTCTTTTCCCCCTCCAAACCCTAATCCCCAATTCCCGAAATCCAGAATCTCGAGAGAAAGATCAGTCCTCGTTCAATCCAAGGGCAGTGATTCCGCCGACGTACCTGACCGGATAATCTCAGCCGTCTGTTACTTCTACCCTTTCTTCGATGGAATTCAGTACGGTAAATTCGTCATCACTCAATTCCCACCCATTCAACTTCTTATCCAACCATTGTTTCCGACAATTAAGGCCTTCAAGAGTTTCCCCTTCAATGGATTCCTCATCTTCTTAACACTTTACTTCGTGGTTGTGAGGAACTCTAATTTCAGTAGGTACGTGAGATTCAACACGATGCAGGCTATTGTTCTTGATGTATTGTTGATTATTCCGGATTTACTGGAGAGAAGTTTCAACCCTAAAGATGGATTGGGTTTGGATTTGATGATGAGTTTGGACAGTACTGTATTTCTGTTCTTGCTCGTCTGTTTGATGTACGGGTCGTCGTCTTGCTTGTTGGGTCAGATCCCGAGGTTGCCCATTGTGGCTGATGCTGCTGATAGGCAAGTTCTCTGATTCTATATTATATATATATATCAAAATGTAATTGAAATTCTTGGTGGATTTGGTCCTCAGTTTATGAATTTACTCCTGTTTTTATATGGGTTTTTTTGTGATTTGATTATTTGTGATTAATTAGGGGTTAATAATAACAACCCTCATTTATTTATCCCAAAACAAAACCCCTACAACTTAAAAATAATAATAATACTTATATATATATATATATATCAAAATGTAATTGAAATTCTTGGTGGATTTGGTCCTCAATTTATGAAACTAGTCCTGTTTTATATGGGTTTTTTGTGATTTGATGATTAAGGTTGTCTAAAGTTTTCATTAGTGATTAATTAGGGGTTAATTAATAACAACCCTCATTTATTTATCCCAAAATAAAACCCATACAACTTAAAAAAACATAATAATACTAAAAAAAATTAGTAAATTTCAAGAATTACAGAATCCAAAAGGCACAAAACCATACCAAACTCATCAAAATACCAACCTTAACTCCTCCGACAATCCGATCACCACCATCATCCGCTGTCTGATCCGCCGGTTCATCATCAGGTGAATCAGCCGGAGCATCTGATTCATCAAAAGATTCCGGTGATGGTACCACCTTCTTCTTCTTCCCTTTCCCTTCAGGAGCTGGAGCTGGCATTGGAACATCCACGGCCTTAAACAGTTCTTTTGGTAACAAAACCTTATCCGTACCATAAATAGCCAAAGGTTGATCATCGATCAAAGTATCGATAATCTTAACTGTATCAATCTTAGTCTTAACGGTAACGTCCTGGCCGTCATTCTGAACGGTAAGTTCAAATTTGTTATTACCATCAGTGGCCAGAGTATTCATGGGACCATTGTTGGATTTGAGCATTGGCATTGAATAATACGTAGGAATTGCGAGGAATTCTGTTATGATATGTTGTCCCACATCGGTTAGAACATGAACGTTGGAACTCATATATATGGTGTTTGGCAACCCTAAACTCTTGAACTAGCTTTTGGGATTAGTTAGGCCCAGCCCATATTTGACATGGTATCAAAGACCGGTTCGTCCCGATTTGGGGAGTGTTATGATATGTTGTCCCACATCGGCTAGGACAAGAACTTTGGAACTCATATATATGGTGTTGGACAACCCTAAACTCTTGAGCTAGCTTTTGGGATTAGTTAGGCGCAGCCCATATTTGACAAATTCGAGTAATGATTCTTTATTTGGATCCGTCAAGTTTTTGTATTTTGGTAAGAATTTTTCATTGCATCATCCTCCGGACAAAACACTGTCATCCCTCCTTCCATACTTTCCTTTTATATTATATGATCATCAGACACAATTCTCACATGTTTTTGTCCCACCAATCATCCACTTTATTATGAAGATACGGGAATATATGCTGAGATACAAGGATATACATATTACCTTAGTTTGTTAAGTTTTTTTTCTATTTTTATCTCTTTTTTTGTTAGGAACTTTTGTACTATATATATATGATTGTGGGAACGTAAAAAGGAATAAGAGAAAATCATTCTGATTTTAGCAGATCGTATCATGGTATCAGAGCATATATTCCTGTATCTTCATAATACACTTGTTTCTATGTATATATCATGTGTTCGGTTCCCATATATATATCATGCGGCTGTGCCAATTAGGGATGGATAAAATCTGTTCCGATCCAAATTCGTGCAAAAATATTTGAACTCACGAGTTTACGAGTTTAGATTTGGATTCAGATTCGGATAATAAAATTATTAAATCCGCAAATTCGGATTTTTATTCTTATAACGAGTATCCATACGTAATTGAGTATATATATTAACTTACAAAAATATCGTTAATTTTTTTATAATTATGAAAAACTATCATTATTGTTAAACTTGATATGAATAGGGTACCCGATCTCAAATACGAATCTATACCAATATATGTTTTAATATTTAAAAAAGTGGATTCGAATATTTGCGGATACCGATTTATTATTTGATTACCTGAATTTCACGTATCCACGTCTGAATAACCGATGTGGATACGAATCCAAACCAATATAAAAAACAAAATATCCATTCGGATTCGGATTTCAAATTCGAATTCGAACCAATATAAAAAACAAACTACCCATAAATTTGACTACAAAAAACGATTCCGAACTAATATATGTTCTAATATTTAAAAAACGGATTCGGATATTCGCGGATACCGATTTATTATCCGAATCTCACGTATCTATATCTGAATAACCAATGTGGTTACGAATTTAAACCAATATAAAAAATAAAATACCCATTCGAATTCGTATTTCGAACCAATATAAAAAAATAAACTACCCATAAATTTGAATACAACCTAAAATATTCATTCGAATTGAGATATCCTAAAAAATTCGAATAATGTGATCGATGCCATCCGATTCCCAATGTACGCAATACGCAATGAGTGTAATAAATGAGCAAGAGCTAAATATGTCTTAAAATCGAATCTTTTTCTGACCATGTCTGAAAATGTTGAGGACTTGAGGAGTTTCAAGACAAAATCTTTAATAATTGAACTAATATTTGACAATTTTCAAGACTTCATACCTAAAACTGTTGACATTTATGGTAATCTTTTAATTAATTATTATTTAATTTAAGAATTGAGTTACTAATTTTGGGATGGTGTTATAATGAATGTACCTGGTACGTCTTGGAAGCTCCGGTGTTTACGAGGAGCGTCTCGGCGAAGACTTTGCAACCATGCGCCGACATTATCCCGGTGATGTTCATCTCCGTCGGTTCCGGCGTCGGAGCCGCCGCTACATCCGATGGAAGGACCTTACTGATTTGGATAATGGAGATGTTGTACGGTACCTCTTCTAGTGATTTCACGAAGAATGCCGACAGATCTCCGCCGTCCGGCCCGAATCCAACCTTACCTCCCCTCAGATCCGTGATATTGATGAATCCCGAGGTCCCCGGAGCTGAGCCCGTAGCCTGGAAAAGCGTGGCGGCGAGGGCGGAGCCGTCACGGATCTGATGTAGCTTTTTGGCGCCAAAATAGTCGAGGAGGACGTGGAGGGAGAGAATGTTCTTGATGGTGGAAATTGTGTAGCCCTTGGAGATGATGTCGGACATGGCGGCGTTGTCAACGGCACAGACAGTAATGGTGGTTCTCCGGTTGATTTCACCGGCGAGGTGGGTCTCGCTTAGGTAATGACTGAAAGTCGAGAACGATGGGTGCTTCGCGAGGAGGCGCGTGACCTTATGCGCGTGAGTCCCACCAGTGAAGAGAAGAGAGAGAGTTAAGAGGAGAGAGATGAGAGTATCTCTCGTCTTCTTCGTCTTTCCCGCCATTGTTGAAGCTCAGAGAGCGAAGGAAGAAGACAGTGAGAGCTTAAAACTGAGGAAAGAAGGAAAATGAGGCTAACAAATGGTCCTGGAATTTGATATAATTACGTTAAAACCTTTAAGCATTTTGAATTGTGACCTTTTTTCATGAACATTATTAATTATATATGTTTTTATTAGAAATAATTAATATAATATGTTTCTAATTATTATCACATTTTGTTAGTTTTCTAGGTAAGTCTATACTTATACAAATGCATCATATATGGGTTTTCTAATAAATTACATCATATTGTAATATAATTTTTAAGTAGAGATTCTTTCAATATTTCTTAGTATATTTGTCAGTTAAATGGATTACATTATTGCATATTGAATTTTTATTATAAAAAATAAATATCCAAAATTCTTTTAAAGAATTACATTGGTATAGATACACATACATATAAATAAATCAGTACATGAACATTAATCCGGATTTCGGTCGTGAAAATTATTAATGGAAACATATTTTTTAATACACGAATCATTCACATTATATTAAAATATAGTTTCTTTTAACACTGTGAAAATAATAAATAAATTATAATAATTATTTTAAAATAAAAATTTAATATTAAATAAATATGTGTATACGTAATCAAGTGTACGTTATAAGTTAATTAATAACTAATTTTTATAATTATATATTATTTTAGAATAACATAACAAAATTTATATAAAAACACAACTAATTCTTAATATCATAAAATAAATCAATTATAAAAGAATATCATAAAATATTTTTTGATTACAAAAACAAATTAATCACTCCCTTCGTTCTCTTAAATAAATTTTGCATTTTTTTTGTATGGGATTGTCATTTCCGAAAATATAAATTAAATTTTGTCACTACCTACTCTCCACACCCACTACTCCTTTTGACCTTTAGTTACGATAATACACTTTCAGGTGAGATTCTTATAAATATTTATATAAATATATATTTATATAAATATATATATATATATATATCGTGGGCATCCCTTTTACAACTTATAATATCGTCTTTTTCTATACGTGCCTTCCCTGGAGCGTCGGCGCCGAGCAAAATAAGGAAAATGCAGCGCCGTGACCGTTACGGCGGTCGGTCTTAAAACCGGTCAGGGATATTAACGTAATTTACAATAAGATTCATGTGTATCTATGAAATGCCACGTGTATGGTCGAGATCAGTCCTTATTATAAGGAGATTCCAGGGACGCTATCTCTAAACTTCTAAATCAACGCGTCAAAAGGCTAGGGATATATATGGGCCTACTTATTATGGGTCAATAATAAGCCCATAAAGATAATGGCCCAATTATAAGCCTGTAAAATATTGCCCCAATTATAATATATATAATATTTGGATATAATATACACCAATTATTTGGATTTTCAAAAATAGTCAAATAATAATAGAATTTAAATTAAATAATTTGATTGATTCAATTATATCATCAAATTATTAAAAACAAACTAAAAATTAAATTATAATTTATTCAATTATTATTCGATTTGAATCATGTAAAATTTACAAATGATAACATTAGAATATTTTTAAAAAATTATATATTATTAAAATTTAATATTAATTTTAATTATTAATTATATCAGATAAACATGTATTAATATAATTTATTTATATATAATCGGTTATTCAATAACCGGATCGAATTTATTTAATTTTTTAATTAGATATCCGATCAATTATTTTATTTATTTTATCTATATCCGAACTCGCATGTTAAAATTGAACCAAAATATTCATCCCTAACATACAATGTATAATTTATAAGGGTGGTTGTTTATTATTCATAAAGTGTAAAAATAAAATATACAAATACTCGACCGACCGATCGAAGAACACTACATTTAGATAGACTTTTGGATACGTAATTGTCTGTCTATAACACAAAAACAAACACAAGCATCATTACATAAACCGCCATGTTAGGGCCACATGCGGCGGCGCCACCACCACCGAGAGTCCCATCAGATCCCGGAGGAGGGAATATATAAGGATAAGGAGGAGGAGGAGGTTGTGTCGGCGGTTGATTGCAACAGTCTATAGGAAAAGGAGGACAGTGAGGATGCGATTGCGATTGCGGTGGCGGTGGCGGTGGCGGTAAATACAAAGGGTAACCAGAAGGCGACGGTGGCGGAGGAGGGAAACCGTACAAAGCAGAAGGCGAAGGCGACGGAGACTGCGGTGGTTGGTTACAATTAGGGTAAGGACAAGCAGCGTCGTTGTCGGATGCCCTAACAAGGTTGAGACATATGAAGAAAAGAAGAGGAAGCATGTTTTTTTTTTTTTAGGTTTTTTTTAGAGAGAGAGATCAATGGAGATATGAAGGAGGAGAGATATGAAAGAGTATATTGTAAGAAGTCTTTGAAATGTTTTCCTGTGTTTCGGATTATTTGCCGCATGGCATTACACATGTCAAGTTCTAGGGTTCTTACTGTATGTACGTACATGTCTGTATATATATATAAGCATACGTATATACATTATACAACTCTATGGTTCTTACTGTATGTACGTACATGTCTGTATATATATATATATATTAGCATACGTATATACATTATACAACTCTATGGTTCTTACTGTATGTACGTACATGTCTGTATATATATATAAGTCTACGTATATACATTATACAACTCTATGGTTCTAACTATATGTACCTACATGTCTGTATATATATATATAAGTATACATATATACATGCGGACCGATCGTTCTGTCTAGAAATTTCGAAACGTAACAAGGATGAAAATATGGATGGAATCCGTCTGTAATCCATCCGCAAATTTCCGGATTGAAAATTAGTTATAGGATCGTCCGTATTTACGGATGGATTGGGGATTGATTCGAAAGATATAACGGATTAAGGACGGTTTCCGACTCCAAACGCACTTGACGAACGAAAAAAGTGATCGTTCGGTTATTATTTTCGTCTGCAAAATTTAAAGAGGGTCGGTTTCCTCAAATTTATAGACGGTTGTAAGATATCACTTGAATTCATGGATTTTTTCGAGATATATATACATATAAACAACTCTAGGGTTTTCATCGTATGTACATACATGTCTGTATATATATAAGTATACGTATATATACATGCGGACGGATCGTTCCGTCTAGAAATTTCGAAACGTATTAAAGATGGAATATGGATAGAATTCTTCTGTAATCTGTCCGTAAATTTCCAGATTGAAAATTAGTTCTGGGATCATCTGTATTTACGGACGGATTGAAGACAAATTCGAATGATATTACGGATTAGAGACGGTTTCCGCGCTGACCGTAATTTGCGGACGAAAAAAGTAACCATCCGGTTATTATTTCCGTCCGTAAAATTTTAAGACGGGTTCCACAAATTTATATACAGTTGCGTGATATCGTTTGGATTTAGGGACTTTTTTCGAGATATATATAATACGTATATACATTATACAACTCTAGGGTTTTTATCATATATACGTACATGTCTGTATATATATATAAGTATACGTATATACAAATGAATTATGGATTAGATCATACAATGGTAATATAACGTCAATATGGTTTTAAATATATCTAGTAATATTACGTTTGGATCACAAAAGTTAACCGATTGAGAATGGTCACGTTTAACCGGGTATCTCAAAAGTTAAACGATTAAAACAGGTTAAAACAAAATATGTGATTGGATAACAACAATAATCGGATAAACGATTATAATAATAATAAAATACAGATTGGATTTAATGAGTTAATAAGATATGAGATGTAAATATCGGATAAATAATCCGAAAAAAAAAACAGATTGGATTTAGTGAGTTAAAAAGATTTGAGATGTAAATATCGGATAAATAATTCGGATGAGTAAAAAAAATCTGAAATAAAATCAGTAAATAATGGTGTTTGACTGGTAAAACTTAAAAGTATAATTCAACCATAGTGTGAATAGTGTGATTCGAGATGGTAAATATAAAATTTACCATTTATTTTTGGAAATATAGCATAAAATAGTTTATAAAACATGAATTATTATTTATTATTTTTAACTTAAAAAAATCAAAATCATTTTTTTACTTTAAAAACACTAATTTTAGAAATATAATATAGAAAATACCAAACTTTTTAATTTTTATCTATAAAATACAAATTATTACTTTGAATCTAAAAATTTTGAATTTTTACATCTGAAAAACACAAATTTATCAAATTAATCATATCCATATCTATATCCATACACAAATAAATATATAAATTTGGATTTTTTAGGTTGAAAATAATAATATTTGTTTTATAGACTAAAATAATAATTGAATATTTTTTTTATGCTATATTCCCTTTATTTTTCAATTTATTTTAGCCGCAGTGAATATAAAACCAAACCCAAGAAAGAGAAAAAAGCAAAAGAAAAAGAAGAACACAGCACAGGTCCCTTCTTCTTCTTCATGTCTCTAGGTTACGCAGAGAAGCTTTCATACATAGAAGATGTTGGACAAGTTGGCATGGCTGAATTCTTTGATTCTTCTCATCTTCTTCATCACAAGGTATTTCGGTTTTTTTTTCGATTTTTGGGTTTTTTTCCTTTTTAATGCGATTTTTCTATGTAATGTTTGCTCGGATTACTCTCTGAAATGTCTGTTTCGATTGGTACTCAATTCGATCGTAAGTACTGTGTATTTCGTGTATGTGATTCTGTTTGATGGGATCTCTAGTTGACGATACGCTATATGAGTACGTTTTTTATAATGATGAAGAGGTTTTGCATGAATTGGATAATGAATATCATGATCAGTTCATATGGTTTTGGATGATTAGAGAGATTTTCGTCTTATATTTGGGGTTAATCAGAGTAATGGTAAGCAATTTATGATGAATTAATTTCAAATTTTGATCCTTAATGGGTCCTATAAATGTATGAATTCTACAGCATATTCACCCCAAATTCTTTCTTAGATTCAATTATCAATTTTGGATGATGATGAGAGAGAATTTCGTCTTATATTAGGGTTAATCAGAGTAATAATAACCAATTTATGATGAATTAATTTCAAATTTTGATCCTTAATGGGTCCTATGAATGTATAAATTCTACAAGCATATTCATCCAAATATCTTCCTTAGATTCTATTATCAATTTGTATCTAACAATGCATAGATATAGAATATACTTTAGGGTAAGTTCTTTTCGGATTGAAGCCCTTTACACCTATTTCCTTTTGAAGATCTTGGCGTTGATTCTTATTATGTGATTCAATTTGTTTGAATGGCAGATTGAACAACTTGCTAAGATGATTCAAAAGGTTTGAACTTATGTCTTCTTTTAAGTTTTTTACTAATTTTTTTCAGATAATTTATTGGGATGTTATTTCAGCCTCTTTAAGAAGCTAGTTTATGTTTGCAGAGTAAGCATCTAGTAGTCTTTACAGGTGCAGGCATCTCTACGTCGTGTGGCATACCTGATTTTCGAGGTCCCAAAGGAATTTGGACGTTACAGGTAGGAACCGTTGGATCTGAGTTACGGTTTGTAGTCATTCGTTTGATGTAATTTGTTGAATTATCGTTGATTTCATTTCATGGGTTTGCATTGCATGGTTATTTACGTCGATCTTTAATTCGTTTTTTCCTAAAACAGAAAATACCTTTGTGAAGAACTAATAGTATTATCTACTTGTAAATAATACTTTTCCTCTATTTTTAATGACGTTTACAGCGTGAGGGCAAAGCATTGCCCAAAGCGTCATTACCATTTCATCGTGCAATGCCAAGCATGACTCATATGGCTTTGGTTGAATTAGAAAAGGCTGGTATCTTAAAATTTCTCATCAGTCAGGTAATCCTTCCGCTCTTCACCTTGCGATTTTACGCCAAGTCTTAAATGTATATTCTAACATTCGCAGTAAATGCTGCTTCATAAAATGGTAGAATGTAGACGGTTTACATCTTCGATCTGGAATTCCGAGAGAGAAGCTAGCTGAATTGCATGGAGATTCCTTTATGGAAATGTGCCCTTCATGTGGAGCCGAGTAAGGCATTCTATATTATTTCCTTTTTCTGATTTAATTTTTTTATACCCTTTTGGCGAAATTTGCTATCATTTGTTCGTGTAATACGTTGCGTGAACTTGTGAAGGTATCTACGCGATTTTGAGGTGGAAACTATCGGACTTAAGGAGACATCAAGGAAGTGTTCAGATGAAAAGTGTGGAGCTAAACTTATAGATACCGTCTTAGATTGGGAGGTGCGTTTTACTTTGCGATGATTAATTGAAATCGATGATGCTCGGACTTGGAATCAGTTCTTTTGTCATCGAGTCTAGTTATACTTTCCACTTTATATCCGTATTTAAAGCTTTTCTCCGCTATATAAGGGATGACAAATAATGCATTACCCCCGAGATTAGTAAGCTATATAGGCTATCTATGTTGTATAACAAGAGGTTATCTTATCAAGGCTCGGGTTTTCTGCTGTTGAACCCTTTAATAAGTACTCACAGATCTTTGTTACCTTCTTGAAATGGCAGGACGCTTTGCCTCCAAAGGAAATGAATCCTGCTGAGAAGCACTGTAAAATGGCTGATCTTGTGCTATGTTTAGGAACCAGGTAAATTAATATGTTAATTCGACGTTTTTTCAATCGATTGATCCGGTAAATTCCCTCCCCGTTACTAATATATCACGGAATATAGTAAAAGTAATTTCGGAATTAGGTCTTTTAGATGCATATTCTTAAAGACTAACCCTTTCACACAGTTTGCAGATAACTCCTGCATGCAATTTGCCTCTTAAATGTCTCAGGAGTGGAGGCAAAATTGTGATAGTGAATCTTCAAGTAACTATCTCTTTTATTTACCTTTTACTGAGCTTACCAAGCGGATATATGAACAATTCAATATTATATTCGCATATATTTTCATTAACTTTTATATTTCCTTTTTCATATTTCCATAAATTATATTCTCCTTTGCAGAAAACTCCGAAAGACAAGAAAGCAAGTTTGGTAATTCATGGACTTGTCGATAAGGTACATTGAGATTTGTATTGATATTCGTACGATATCAGAAACTGGGCCGTGCTGAAATATATTGTTCGAATTATCTAAATTTTTTTACCATTAATTCTATTGTCCCGATGAACAGGTAGTGGCTGGGGTCATGGAGATGCTTAACATGGAAATCCCTCCATATGTGAGAATTGATTATCTTCAGATTATCCTTACTCAATCCTTAAGTGCAGGTAGCTTTTTCTATATCGCTGTTTCGTTTCATTTTTACTCGTTCCGTTCCATATTTGTGCAAATTATATTTGGAACGATCTATGGTTCATATCTCAATTGGTTTTCATTTTTCGTTACAGATCAGAAATGCGTTAATTGGACCCTACGAGTTACAAGTGTTCACGGTTTTACTGCTCCGTTACCATTCATCAAATCTATTGAGGTAATTGATAAGAAATCATCTCATAATAGGCCCAAACCAATCCCGCAAAGTCCCACAGATCTCATCCTCAAAAGCTAGCTTATAGGGTGAGGGTGCCCATGGCCTTATAAGGCATCACTTAGTCCCATTTCTAAGCGATGTGGGATCGTAACAGGAATCTATATTTACGATTTTACTATATCATCCCCTACTTGCTAAATCAACAACAAAAAGCTCCAATCACTTACCACCAGTGTTGTTGAAGGTGTTAAAATTACTTATCTTCTTTTACTAGCTTTAAAGAACTTTTACGCCGTAACTTTTTCATGTAATAAAAAAGTTTGCAGGCTTGTTAAAATTACTGTCTGATGTTCAGATCTTCGTTCCATTTTACTGCGAATTAGGTTTCTTTCTCTGATATTCAGAAGTACAAAGATGCAATTTTAGACAAACAGCCGTTTATAGTGAAAAGGTAACCTTCCATCAAATTTGTTTCCTTGTAGTTTCGAAGATCCTTATATTCTTTTTATTTCTTTTTTTTTTACTTTCAGGAGAACGGCACGAACTGAAACTTTTGAAATATTCTTGAACGTTAACTATAGTGATGGTTGTGGTTGTTCCTCCACCCGACTTACCATACCTTTCAATTTCGAGGTTAGAATATTGAATCCGTGTGGCTTATTTTTCTCTCTTTAATGTTCATACTTTGCGCATTTCATTTCCACCAATACCCTTAATTGCGTAGTTGCGTTATTTCTTGCTCGTTGCATTCGGAAAATAATGATCAATTCAAGGGTACTTGAAGAAAGCCAAGACGATAGTGATTGGTTAAAGTAGACGTGAACGAAAACAAAAGAAAATTTTGTATATGTAAAAATAAAAGGGCGATAAAAATACACTTGAACCCTATCCTTGCAACGGATAGATTTTACTCGTTGATAAAACGGGTTGAAGTGTATTATTTACATGATTTGAGCAATCAAGAGTAACTAAATGATGATTAATATATGTTAGAGTTCTTTTAAAATAAATGGTTTAGCTCACGAGCCAACTCGTTTGTTCTAGACGAGTTAAAGGCGAGCTGAGATAAGTTGAGACGTTTCATTATCTGACGAGCTGAAGGCGAGCTGAGCTGAGATGAGATTTTTCAGTTCGTTTTGAAAACGAGAACTAGTTCGTTACTTGATGAGCTAAAGGCGAACTGAGTTGAACTGAGGCAATTCATTATCTAACGAGTTAAAGGCGAGCTGAGATGAGATGAGATTTTTCAGCTCGTTTAGAAAACGAGAGCCAATTCGTTATCTGATGAGCTAAAAACGAATTGAGTTGGACTGAGGCAATTCATTATCTGACGAGTTAAACGCGAGTTGAACTGAGATTAGATTTTTCAGCTCGTTTAGAAAACGAGAGCCAACTCATTATCTAATGAGCTAAAGGCGTACTGAATTAAATTGAGTTGAGATTTTTCAACTCGTTTAGAAAATGAGTAGAGCTGAGTCAATTCATTTTCTGACGAGAGGAGTTGCGTTGAGTTGGGCCGAACCAAGTTAGCTCGTTTTAGACCCCTATGATTATTGTAGAAACAAGTTACTTGTTTTTTGTTGATTTTGAAACAGCTTTACAAGTGTCTAAAACCATCAAAATTCTGCAGGTTTCAACACAGGACGAAAAAATCGACAGAGATCTCGTGTTACAACGACTAAGAGAAAAAGCGATTCAAGAATCAGATTGCGGGCAAAGCGCGATAGTTGAAAGAAGAGTCGTGTCTGAACCACGAAGCAAAGCCATTGTTTACGCCACTGTGACTAATCTAAAGACCTTTCAATCTCCGTCTCTTATGACGAATGGCGACTTCAAATGGAAGCTGGAAGGTTCTGGAACTTCACGGAAACGCTCGAGAAACCGTAAACGAAAGACGATTTCATAGAAAGAAGAAGAAAGAGCTTTGCTAAGAACTATGGGAAGTTTTCCTTTGTGCTTTGTATATGTTTGTAGTGTCAGTGACATAAAAGTTAGTCTAACCGGTATATGAAAGCTTAGGGAACCGGGTGAATTTTGTTTTGTACCACACTCGGTTCATTGAACCGGAGTTAACCGATAAATTGGAAAAGAAGGTTTGGTCTGGTTCGGTTCAGTATTGGTTGTCATTGTGACATTTCTGTATACGTATTTATGGAAATGACCATAGATATAAATGAAGTTGATAATAAAAAGAATAAGGAACGTAACAAATGAATGACATATATATAAATTAAGGAAAGTTAATTTTCATATTTTAAACTTTAAATTATAATTCCTTTTATTATTTGTTTTTTAAATACAAGAAAATAAAATAATGCATGCCTTATTATTATAGTGAATGTCTATTCGTGTATATATATATATATATGAATGAATAAATTTATAAAATAGAGAAAAATTTAATGATTTTAATATGGTTTTTTTAAATGTTTAAAATATTATAATTATAAGAATTAATTTTTTTATAATTATTATATAGATGTTGATATCAGTTGTCACACGTAAATATTCATAAATTAATTTAGAACTCATCATCATAATTTATTATTATTCTTATAAAATATTTGATAATTATAAAAAATAAAAAAATCAAAGAAATATTTTTTTACTTATTTATTTTTGTTTGGGGAGATGAGGACCAATGAGAGAATAGTAGAGGTAAAATGACTGATCACTTGGAATAGCCGGTGAAGAGAAGCACAGAGTTGACCAATGAGAGAGGGTTTTCGTGACCGGTAATAACAGGTCACCTCGTAAGAACCGCCCCCTTCTTCACATATATTACAAGTCTCTTTCTTTGCTCATATTATGTAAAAAAAAAAAAAAATCAGAGAAACAATGGAACGTGGAGCTGATCTCTCCCCCTATCATCATCCTAATCCCACATCTGGTTCGTAATCATTTAAATGTCTTTTTCCATTTATATATATATACACACACATATATACGTTCGTGCTTCTCATATGCATGCATGTATACATGCATATATATTGTGTATACATACATACATATAAGGATTTTAGGACTTTTTGCTGGTGAATATTAATAGATGAATGCATGTGAAAAAGATGTAATTGTTATATAGTAATAATTTTATTCGTTTAATTTTCTTTACTGCATTTGCATGCATTTTTTTTATAACTTTGGAGATTATATATACATACACATACCATCGTAGGAAAGTAATGGTATATATACATATATACATATAAGTATGTGTATACATTTGTATATATTTCCATGAAAATAACCAATTAAAATAGTTTTAAAATATTATTAACCATGAAAACATCATTTACGGTACATTTTTGTGGGGAAGGAACAAGTGTTTAATGTTATAAATATTGAGAATGGAGAAAAAAGAGAAGACTTTTGACTTTTGCTTAACCAATGAAACCGGTCATGGGCTTAAACAATGAAGAATCTGAACACATGGCTCATTTAAAGGCCCATTAAAGGCCCATTTAGGGCCCATATCCCATTTGTGTTTCATATCAACTATATATATTTGATATATATTTATTTCGGGTGCTTTCGGATTTTTAGGAATAATCTTGGATCATATTTTGTATTTCAAATTTTATGCTTTGAAAAAATAATTCCAAAATTCATAATCCACTTTCAATCTTTTTAAAATTCATTGTATTATGTCGAATTGTCAAGCAATTTAATTTTCATTTTTAATTGATTAGTATCTTACTATATGACAAATCAAATGGCAGTTAAAATATTTTAGAATTAGTTTTTCTTCAGAATTTTGAGATACAAACCATTTTTTTTATTCCTAATTCATTGATTTCATCATATGTGATGTATAATATAATATATAATCTTTTTGGTATTTATTTAGGCCTGGATAAACTCGAAAACCCGAACCCAAAAGTCACGTGCTCGGATCTGAACCCGAACCCGAACCGTGCCAGGGAAAAGGATAAGATGGTCCAACCACAAAACCAGTACATGCCAATCGCCAATATCATTAGATCGATG
This sequence comes from Gynandropsis gynandra, assembly GCA_036759665.1. Lineage (NCBI taxonomy): Eukaryota > Viridiplantae > Streptophyta > Magnoliopsida > Brassicales > Cleomaceae > Gynandropsis > Gynandropsis gynandra. Next base: position 61,189,542 of record CM071863.1, read on the forward strand.
CGTCGGATCCTCCCGGCTCACGCTAAGATCTCTGACGACGTCAAGGAAACCGTTCAAGAATGCGTCTCTGAGTACATCAGTTTTGTCACCGGTGAGGCCAACGACCGTTGTCAAAGGGAGAAACGTAAGACCATCTCTGCAGAGGACGTCCTCTGGGCCATGAACAAGCTCGGCTTCGACGACTACATTGAGCCACTCACTGTCTTCCTCATTCGTTATCGCGAGTGCGAGAGTGACCGTGGTGGAACCCTCAGGGGCGAGTTACAGTACAAGCCAAGCGGGTTCAATGGTGGTGGTAGGTCATCAATTGCTCAACCATTCAGTTACAAGGTGTTGGACCCGTCTACGATGATGGGTGGATATTATCAGAACTAGATCTAGCCACTTCGGATTTCGTTTCGGATTTTAAAAAACAATAACTAAACAATAACTAAATTTAAATCGATTCAGTTCGATTCGGGTGTACAACAGTTTGATTCGATTATATCAATATAATATTGTAACCAAAATAAAATTCAATTTCTAATTTGTTCGGTTATTATTCGATTAATTCAATTTTACTAAATATTTTATCATATAAAATTACAAATAAATGATATTATTCGAAATATTTCAAATAATTCATATATTTAAAAAATATAATATAATATATTATTATTTAGTTTTGATATTTAATTTTAATTATTAATTATATTAGATAAATATTTTATATAACCAATCGGTTATCCACGGTTATTCGGCTAATAACCAAACCGAACCGAATCCATTCGGTTTTTTAATTTTTATACCCGATCGGTTACTTTATTTATATCCGAACCAAACCAAATGACCATAATTCGATTCGGTTCGGTTTTATATAACCGAACGGAAATATCCACCCCTAATCAAAACGGGTCGGGTCAGACAAGTGTTGACGGAGGATCGTCGTTGCCTGTTTATGATCAATATGGTCATTACAAGTGACTTCACGGGCAAAAACAGAGGAAAGACTGAGCAAATTGTAAACGAATTCAATCATCGCTTGGAAGAATAAGCCATCCAATATGGAGAAACGTATGAATCTAAGCCCTAACCAGATCAATACATGACAGTACTTACGAAAGAGACTCACCAACGAACCGCGATGAGAAACGACAGAGAGAGGTCGGCGACGAGCTGTTTTGAGCTGTTGGGGAAACGAACGCCAGAGAGAGAAACGACAGAGAGCGATGAGCTGTTGGGGAAACGAATGCCGGCGACGAGCTGTTGGGGAAACGAACGCCGGCGACGAGCTGTTGGGGAAACGAAGGGGACGACGAGAGAGAGGAACGAGAGAGAGAGAGAATCGGGGTTAAGATCGGGCCGCCCGGCCCGGCCCGAAGCCCGACGGGCCGGGCCCGTTTCAAACGGGCTTTGTGGTCGGCCCGAGCCCGAAGGCCCGGTTTCAAACGGGCTGCCAATTTTACAGCCCGAGCCCGCGTATTTCGGGCGGGTTTCGGGCGGGCCCGCGGGCTCGGGCTGTTTTTTACACCCCTACAAGTGACTGAGGTTGTCACTTTATTAAGCTTTACATGCCAAAAATAGAAACTTTCATCAGTATCCTGAAAACTTCAGATCTATATTTGAATCGATTCATCGGATTGTAGTAAGCCCTAGAAAGTGTTTAATGAAGAACAGTCAAACTCAAACCGGGTTTATGTAAAGTTGATGGTGTTTGATGTAATCTATCACTCCATCTTCAGTCAAGTACTTTATCGATAACCCTCTCGAAATACATTCCCTGGAAAGACGGGAATCGAATTCAAATAGATTTCATTATCGATAACCTATTCGTTCTACATGAAGAAAAACCCGCGTACCTCAATCTGGTTGAACTGATCTGATTAGGCACGAGATCATCGATGAGTCGGATATTATCCTGCGAAGAAGATGAGCAATTTAGTTACATGATCAAGTTTGGTATGACGGTAAGAACATCGAAAAACTCACCCTAGTCTCGTTTAGAATTTCGTTATTAGAGATAATTTTCTCAATATCTTGTCCCTCTCTACGGATGCAGACAATGCCATAATCTTTACAAATGGTCTTCACCTAAAATCCAATTAGGTAAAAGCAATTCATATGTATCTATGTATAGGCAATAACATACCAAAAACTAGGGGTGGACAATCCGAGTTTCGAGACGGGTTCCTCGGGTTCAGTCCAGATTCCTCGGGTTTTAAAAAATTGAACCCAAAAGAATCCATTTGTTTTTCGGGACAGGTTCCTCGGATTTCAGGTTGGATTCGGGTTATTCGGGTTTTGAAACATTGAACCAAAAAATTCCGAATTGTATTTGGATTATTTCGGGTTCTCGAGTTCTTCGGGTTATTTAAATACGGTAATTCGGGTTTTAGACGGGTAATTCTGGTTTAAACGGGTAATTCGGGTTTCAAATTTAACATACAAAAATTAGGTTAGAAGGGTTAGGGTTTTTTTTTTCGGGTTCCTAGGGTTCTCCCGAACCCAACCCGAACCCATTTGGGTTTTAGATTTTGAACCCACATGGGTTTTCTACAAAACCTGTTTATCTCACGGGTTGAGTTTTGGGTCGGTCCGGGTCGGTAAGGGTAACCCGAAATGCCCACCCCTATCAAAAACTTAATTTTCTTCGAATTGCATTAAGATTCAGAGTCTTTTACCTGTTCAGGGATCCAAATTCCGGGAGTACAGAAAGATTGGAGTAAATCAGAGCCACATACCAGCATGACTTTGAGGGATTCTATCAAAAGCAAACAAAGTGAAACAGTCTAGAGATTAGCATCTACCTATCCACATGAGTGTAAATCCAAACATACACATTTCTACATGCAATTACCGCAACAAAAAAGCCGAAAAATTCATTTACCAATTCATATATTTACTTATCTTACCCTCAGGTACAAGTCTGCTATCACTAATAACACTCTTAAACCTGGATAGAACTGTCAAAGTTCGTTGGTAGCTGTTCTGAGCTGCCTGTAAAAATAGCTCATACAGTTAACACGAAACCGCGGATTTTTACAAAAGAGAACAGAATAACAGCTTTTGACAGTGAGATAGTACCTCCCATGGATCAACCATAATGAAATCCGAGCTTTTACAGGCGAGATTACACATTTGTAATCGATGTTCTGCAGGTAGAAGACCCTGTAATGGACCTGATGATGGATTATTTACTTCCAAGGAAGAAAATAGCCATGCAATAGACCAAAAGTATAATCTCCCCAAGCACATTTAAGGCCCGACTGGTGGAGTCGCAGCCAAACGCAAATGCGGCGACTGCGTTACGACTCCGAGCGACATTAAAACCGACTGGTGGAGTCGCAGTCGCCCGCAAACGCCGCGAAACGCGGAATTTAAAAATTCAGAATTATGTTGCGTTACGTTTACGTTTTGGTGCGTTTTGAATAAAATTATCAAAATACCCTCGTATCTTTCTCTTATCTCTTCTCTCTTTCTATTATAATTTATATTAATCGTATATATATACATATATATATTGTATATTTAAATATTTTTTAAATTTTTAAATTTATTTCAAATATTTAAAAATTATAATTAAAAATATACACTAAAAAATTAAATAAACTATTTTCTTAATAATTGTCTATTTTGGTAATTTTGTTCAAAACGCAATCGCAACAGTTTTTTATCATTCGCTTCTAGTCGCAGTCGTCCGCAAATGCAGCGATTCCACCATTCAGACAAAATGAAACAAAAAGCCACCAACCGCTGACAAGCGCAAACGCAAACTCTGCGTTTCCACCAGTCAAACCCTTAACCTGGAGGTCTGATTGAAAACTCTATTGCAAAATAGGGTTCTTAAAACCAAACATGCCAACATACCTTCTTTTTGTATGCATCATTTACAGGAGACATATATGCTCCAAGAACATTATATCCATCCAATTGCATTGCATCTCTTGCCAATTCTAAGCATAGAAACATAAATTCTTCAGTTCACAGATAGATATATATATCGATTTCGACATCAGGTTCCAGCCCTTTGGATTGATTAAACTAAACCTAATCACATAACTACGAATCTGGAGAGCCACCGAAAACTAAAGAAAGGAATAGTTCTATAGAGAAAATAAAGAGACTTCTTGGAGAATTTCATCCGAACCCTCATCAAGTGTTGACAGCAACTACCGGATGGATGGCTTTAATATGCCTTGGATCCTTGGAAGTTTAGTGGATTTGATCTCATATTGTTTGATTATGAAACAAAAACTGAAATTCCTCGAATGAGACTAAATCTCAACTATGGTTTGTTAAAACAGGCTTCAGCATTCCCATTAATAGCAACCCTACAAAATGCAGCAACTAGACGAAACACCATTGCCCTCAAAGCTCAAAGGAGCTAATCTAACAAAGCAATCTCTTAGATAGCTTCACTAAACAAGCAGAAAATCCGACAGAATCTAAGGGTGAAACTGAAAGTTTTATGCTTGTTATGTAATATTAAATAGTTATATGGTTAAAAGATAATTACTGAAAATTCAATAATATAAATACGAAAAGAACAGTTTTTATATACACGATACATTCTTTTCTAAATCTAAACCCTAGCAACCAGAGAGAAAACGAAGAACGAAAAAAGATCGTTTTTCGTTCCCGACCAAAAATCCACGCCAATAGTTGACTGCAGATCCCAATCTTGGGGTGGATACGCGAAGAGGACTTGTGCGTTCAAGTCTCACATCCGTTCTTTTTTAGATTAGACAAAACAGGTAACATCGGAATCGTTCCTTATTGTTTTTCGTCGAAACCATATGAATCTAATCTCGAATATGACTAGGTTTTTAAATGGGTGAGTTGTTAAAAACACGCTTCTGAACCCGAATAGCAACTCAACAGAAACACAAAACAGAGACCAATCAAGATGCCCTAAGTACGTTGGAACTGATAGTTTCTTCACATAGTCAGAGATCAGCGTTAAACCATGGATCGAAGTACTGAGCTAAAAAGAATAAAATATGTAAAATCTTACCAAACATGCGTAAGTGCATGAAAGTGGGAGGATTGAAACTCCCAGTTGCCACAAGAACTACATGAATCTTATCCCTGTTTCAGACAGACAAAAAGAGTTCTTCCATCATCAATTGGAAAAGAAGAAACTAAAACGTGTTCATCATCACCAGATTAAAGCTAAAAAATCCGGGTTTTCATGGAAAATAAAGAGAAATGAGAAGAAAAAAGAGAGTAAGAGAGCTTCAAAATTACTCAGATTTTGATCCGAGATGTAATTTCTCGACCGGTAGAGAGGTGTCCATCGGAGACGGTGATCGAATCTATATCCCTCACCGGAAAATTTTGTTGATGGCGATGGTGTAGGAGGAGGCAATTGAATTGCAAGACCTCCAAATCCCCTGCATCCCACAGCTCCTATAGTCTGATTCCACAGGCAAAATTCAAATCCTAATATATATCCGAAGAACATTAGAGACCAGCGAAACCCTAACACATCAGCTATCAAACTATCGATATTTAAAATCCTTCGACAGAACCGTGAAAAACGCCGTCTCAGATTCATAGTTTCTCACAGAGAATTAAGAAAACGAGCTAGATTAGACCAGAAACAAACAAAAAAACCCTAGAAATCCATCAATCGAATGATCCAACGTTGATTGCTCACCGGAGATTGATCGGAAAAAGAAAAGGAAGCAAGATGACTCACCGGGGAGGATCTGAGTGGGATCGGATGGAATTGGAACAAACCGGTGGAAAATGGATTTTTCAAAAAAAAAAACTAACTTTTGTAAGCATATTATTTAAAAAAAATGTTATCATTTATGTTACTACGAATTTTGACAAAAAAAAAAAACAAATGTAGCAGGAATAATTAATAATCCATAACACTTTTCTCAAGCCAAAATTCCATTTCAGAGAATATATTGACATCAATATATTTAAATGAGAACGAATTAAACCATGATAATATGTCAAATATACTAGATCTAATGTATCAAAAAATTAATTCAAAAATTTAAATTATCTAACATTATATATAAAAATCCAAAATTCATTTCCTAACACAATATATCATAAATATCATAATTTATTTGACAAATGAAAACAGCCATTGAAGCTGTGACGAAGGTAAGAAGCAATGAGGAAGGAGAAATACTTTTTTGTTTGGAATCTTTTTTAATGTCGGAAGAGACATCAGAACTGCCCTCTTCAGGTTCTGTCTCATATTTGCTTGGGAGACAGAATCTAGCAGCTTAACTACATAAATTTTTTTAACATAGATTTTAAATACAATTACGATTTTAATTTATTTAGTGGTGTCACAAAATTTAAATTTATTTCTTTATATTGCAAACTGTAATATTAATTTAGACGTGTCAACTAGCGTATTTCGGGTATTTGGACCGATTCGAAATAATCCAATAATGAAATATACAGGTTTTATAAAAAATCCATATAGGTCTAATATCAAAAAATCATTTAGCTTCGAGATTCGAGTTCGGAATAATCCGAAAAACCCAAATAATAAAAAAAAATCTAAAAAAAATTTATTTGACTTTTGCTTTGTCGTTCTCATTCACGTATTTTCTATCGGCGTCTCCTAAATTTCTTTCTCTTCTGTCACCATGAATCTCTCGTTCGTTGCTTCACTATCTGTCCGTCACCTCCTCCATTCCGTCACCACTTCCCATCCATCTTGCCTTACTGGTTTGTCCGTCGCCTCCTCTCGTCCGTCTTGTCTCATTAGAATTAACCAAAAATTCACAAAGAACTCATAAAACCGTAAAAGCTGTTATAAAATTCGATATATCCGTACCTAAATAATCCAAAAAATCTGAAGAACACGGAATATCTAAATAACCCAAATACAATTTAGGTTTCTTGGATTTATGTTCCAAAATCCGAACAATCTAAACACGGACCGAAACCCATAGAACCCACATCGAAAACCAGATGGATTCAATCTGAAGAACCCAAATCCGAATCCGAATTGAACTCGTAAAATCCGGACAGAAATCCGAATAGTCCATCGGGGGTGTCAACATCGGTTTACCTTTTAATCAAAATTGAAAGCTAAGAATGTTATTCATCTTATTCTTACGTCTTACTATTTAGAAATAGTTAGGAGTATAAAAAATGAGCCCGGTCTGCGGGCCCATTTGAAGCCCGTCCGAAAATAAGCGGACTCGGGTCGATAAATCTAAAGTCCGAATGAATCCGGGTCTTCGGACTTAGACCTATGCAAAAGCCCGTAATATTACAATCCGGTCCATCGAGCTCCAGGCCGACCGAACCTAAGCCACTTAGGGTTTCCCCTCCCCTTCTCTCGTTCGACTCTCCCTCCCTCCTTCTCTCGTTTGACTCTCCCTCCCTCCCCTAACCCTTACAGTCGGTCATCGGTTCCCTCCTCTCTCCCGTGTTACCGTAGGCAGCTCCCCTCCCCTCCCTCCCCTAACCCTTACAGTCGACCGCTTCCCTCCAACGTCTCTTGCATTCGCTGCCTATAGATTTTGTCTATTGCATTCGTTGCCTATCTCGATCATCGATCATCAAATCATAAGTTAATAACCTTAGCCCCATTCCCATTTTGGACGGCCCGAAGTCCGTCCATGAGCAGCCCGAAGCCCGTCGGGCCGCATGCTGAAAATTTTAGACCCATTTAAATTCGGATCGGCACGAATCCGAACCCGTTTTCACCAGGCCAACACGGGCTCGGACCGGCCCGAATGACACCTAACAAATAAATATAATTATTGAAATAAATATATATATATATATACACAAACGTACCGTTTAATTGCTACAAAACAGTGCCAGCGACTCACTTACGTCGTTTGCCAGCTCATCTTTCCGTTTGATTACCACCACGTCACTGCTGATGTTACACTAACGCCGTTTTATATACCGTTTTCAGACACCGCACATAAGAGAGAAAAAAAATTGAATTTAGAAAGGAAAGAAAAGGAGAAAATTCTCTCCATCTTTTTAGCTCAGATTCTCCTTCTCTCTCTCTCTGAAGAAATTTTCTCTCCGTTTCTCTCACTTTTTCCTTCGTTTTCTCGGCAGTTTCTCCTTCTCACCTAGTCGTTTCCCTTTCTCTGTCAAAGTCTTCCTCCCGAAGACGCCATGTCGGTATGTCGAATCTTTTTCTGCTTTCTAGTTTTGGTTTCATAGAGCTGTTTTTTTTCTTCCTATTTTCGAAATCGGTTTATTCGGATGGAGAATTTAGTAATAATTGATGTGTAGATGCGGTTTTGATTATGATCGGGTTTTTGCACTGCGATCGATCATGTTACGGTCTTCGATATTCGAATTGAGGATAACGAATCGGATGTATTATCTGATCCTGATCAGTATTTGTTTTTTGGATCTCAGTTTTCTTCACTCTGTGAATCCGATCTTCTGTTTTCCATTCATTGATTATGATCGATGAGCTATAGTGATTATGATTGTTGCTGTTATCGGTCCGCAATAAAGTTCACTCAATCATGGTGTTGTTATTTGGCCATAGAGGTAGATTCTGCAAGTTTAGGGTTCTGATTTAGTTAGATTTTAGAGGATCGATAATAGAATTGAACAGAGAAGACATAGTATGGCCTTTGCTTTATTTCCTAGGCTTAGTTTGGTCGAATTTAACACAAATTGAAGAGACACGATGGGAAAATCTGTTGTTTGTTTGCGTATTTGAATCACTAGTGCCAAACTTCATTTTCAATGTCGATATAAAGGATGACATTGATGTGGACACTTTTAATAAATTTGGTGGAAAAAACATTAAAGACTCCATGAATTTAGCTTTTGTGGAAAGTTTTCTACCAAAGGGTACAAAAGTTTTCCTCCATGTCATCTGTTTAATCTTGTGTTGTGTCAAATGTACTTGTAACCTAGTCGTAGGTGGTCTTATTTAATCTTTTGACTCTATGATTCAACAAATTTGGTCGAGAAAACAAGAAAAACTCAATGAATTTAGTTTTTGTGGAAAGTTTTCTACCAAAGGGTACAAAAGTTTTCCTCCATGTCATCTGTTTAATCTTGTGCTATGTTAAGTGTACTTGTAACCTAGTTCGTATGTGGTCTTATTCTCCATGTGAAGGAATGACAATGATGAAAGATCCAAATGCAAATAGCTACTTGGGTTGGCGGCTGTTTAGCATGGCCCTTCCTTTTCAGGTCTTAAGACCAATAATAGAAAGGGAAAAACCATCATCTGTTGATTAGACATCAAATTGACATGGTTTATCACTACTAGAAATTTAAAATTTCCGAACGGAATTTGCGGACGTACCTTTCCGTTTCGGAAATTTCCAAACGGATTAGGGACATAATGGGGACGAAAAAATAAATCCGTCCGTAATCTATCCGCAAATTTCTGGACTGAAAACAGTCCTGGCGTCGTCCGTATTTGCAGACGGATTCGAAGGACATTGCAGATTAGGGACGGTTTCCACGGCCGTCCGCAAATTTTAAGGACGGTTTCCACAAATTTACGGACGGTACGGGGGTACAGTTTGGAATTAGGAACGTTTTCGGGACGGTTCATCGACAAATATTTGTCTTAGTCCGTAATCCATCTTTAATCAGTCCAGAAATTATCTATTTAACCTCTCTTACTTTCATCCGTTTGTTCACACACAATTCTCATATATTCTCACAAATTTCACTACATATCTTGTTATCGTTTCTGATTATAATGACATCATCATCGAGATCGAATATTTTCGTTTCAATACAATAGATATATAGAAGAATTGATCCAAAAACTCAAAATGTATCGAAAGAGTTTATATAAATGCTTCACTCAGAGTTCATGTGAATTTGACTACTTTACTATGATATGATTTTGTTCATTTAGCAAGACAAAGGTCGTCCCTTACCAAAATTCGGTGAATGGGATGTGAATGATCCAGCTTCAGCTGAGGGTTTCACAGTGATATTTAACAAAGCAAGGGATGAAAAAAAGACTGGTGGAAAACCTGAATCACCTGGTAAAGCCATGGATACTCATATTAAGACTGGAACAGATCCTAATAAACCACCGCCTGTACGGTTCATATATATCTCTTTTACCATTCAATATATATGATTAATCTCAATTATTTTTAATGGGTTAAATTCATTTTTCAGAAAAAATGGCTGTGCTGCATACAATCTCCATCTACAGATTCTTGACAAAAGGTATTACAAGTTTGAAAATGCTTCCAACTGTTTGTGTTTATTTATTATCTTATTTAAGTTCCCAGATACTGGGAACTGTAGTAATATATCTTAAATGATTGCTTCTTTAAAGTGCTGTAAAATTATGTTACCATGGGGGTTTTGATATAACAAAACACAATGTGTGATTGTGTCTATATGTAATGATTTTTCCATTGAAGGGAGGGTTGGTGGTTTTCATTCCAAGCCAATCTGTTATCTTTTGCCTTTCATTTTCCAGGAACATAGATTCCTGGAAAATTCCCAAACCCTCCTTGTTTCATCGTAGAATTTAGGTATGATCATTTTGGTTTTCAGTTCGGATATAATGGATATGGATTATTTGGGTTTTAAAAATAATAACCAAACAATAATTGAATTTAAATTGGTTCGGTTGTATAGGTTCATTTCGGTTTATATCGATAAAATATCGTGACCAAAGTAAAATTCGAATTTTAATTTGTTCGGTTATTATTCGATTATTTTGATTTTTCATTTATTTTATTATATAAAAATACAAATGAATGATATTATTCGGAATATTTCAAATAATTAATGTATTTAAAAAATATAATATTATATTATTATTTAAATTTTATATTTAATTTTAATTATTAATTATATTGGATAAATATTTTTTGATAAATATTATTTAATTATATTTTTATATTTTTATATAATTAATCGGTTATCAACAGTTATTCGATCAATAACCGTACTAAATAATTATAACTTGATTTGATTTAGTTTTTATATATAACCGAACTAAATAATTATAATTTGATTTGATTTAATTTGATTTATATAACCGAATCAAAATGTTCACTGCTAACAAGAATGTCTAGGATCATCTCGGCCTTAAGCTTTACACTAAAAGAAACCTTTTTAAATTGATCGGAAAAAAAGAACCATGTAAACTTTTGTTCAATTTGGAATATTAGCATTTATAAAATGAAAGAACAAAAAAAAAATATAAAATTAAAATAATGAACCTTAAGGTCTTTACAATGCTTACAAAACTTCTAAAATGTAAAGTAAATATATGATTGGACCGAACCAAAATAAACTGATATTTAATGATTAAATATTTTTTTAGTATACATACGTATATATATGTATCCTTCTCTGTATATTCAAATATTCAAACAGTTATGACAGGAAAATATCATTGTCAGTATAATCAACCTTGGAGGCATGTGGTCCATTCGACAGGCTAAGACACTCACTACATATATAAATATGTACATATTAAATACTAAAATCAAAATTTAATATAAATTAAACAGAAAATTTAATAAAAATAGGCAATCTAAGAAATGAAGGCGTGAATTTTGGATTAGAAGAAATGAAAGTTCTTATAAAATATGGAAATAGAATAATTCACCGTCCAAAAATGACTCAAAGAAAAAGAGGGAAAAATGGTTAACCAATCAGAAGCTGCCAATTGTCAACCAATAAACACTTCCAACTTTGTCCCTCCCCCCCCCCCCCCCCCCTCCCTCC
>CM071863.1:61201225-61275033 GCA_036759665.1 Gynandropsis gynandra
AACACTCCCCTCTTTCTCTCTCTCTCTCTCTCTCTCTCTCTCTCTCTCTCTCTCTCTCTCTCTCTCTCTCTCTCCACTGACTTTGCTGATACATAAAAATTTCTTCTTTCTAGATTTTCAAAACTTGATCCTTCCCTAAGCTCCCCAAAAAAAAAAAAAAAAAACATTTTTCCGTTCGTCTTTTCTCTCATAGATTCTATACTTAGGCGTTGTTCTTGGTCGTCACCCGGGTAACCATTCCCCGATAAAAAGGCTTTCTTCTGTTTATCTCTTCTTGACCATACTCTTATCCTGATTTCTTTCTTTGATTTTCTTGCAGAGCTTCGATTTCTCGTTTCTGGGTTTTCGTTTTTGGATCGAAAGTCAATAAATTTCCACGAAAGATCGGATGCAAATCGATACTAGTAATCGTCGTTGGTTCTGAGATATATCCATCGGCGTGAAAGTGTAAGAAAATGGTTCAATCCTCAGTTTGACTGTTTGATAATTGGTTCTTACGATCTGTATTGTGTTTTTGTAGCGATTTCGATCACTTTCGACCTTTATTGTTCTTTGGGTTCGAGCAAATCAGTTAAAGGTGAAATCTTTTTTTTTTATCTTCCATTTACCTTTTCTGATAATACCTTCTTAGGGTTTCGGTTTGTTACTTATTCCATTTGTTGAATCGTTAAAACTTCATACAATCTTTGATGTTTTGTCTAAAATTTGAATCAATTTTGTTAATCATTAAGAATTGATTAACATAACATAATTAGGAATATAAGGATGTGTTTAGTTTCTGTAAGTAATTAGGGGATGCAATGAACTATTGAAGTAGATTGAATTGAACAGCTTTATGGGATTGTGACAGCTTATTAACAATTGGTTAATTGTTCTTAAGGTAGATTGAATTGAACAGCTTTATGGGTTACTTCCAACTTTGTAGGATTATGACAGCTTAATCTTGGATTAGTTTAGGGCATTGAACTTAATCTAATCAAGCCGCGAGAACAGAGCGAGCCTTATAAGAAGATGCAATATGGTGTCTAAGGGACGTCGAAATTCAACGGGATCTTCAAAAGTAGAGGTAGGAGAGATAGATACAAGTGCACCATTTCATTCCGTTAAAGATGCGGTAACTCTTTTTGGCGAAAGTGTTCATTCGGGTACAAAACCGATCATCAGAAAACTGAATCCTCAATCCGTAGAGGTATAATCTTCTTCGTGATTCGTAGAAAAAAGACGTTTTTTTTCTTCCTCGTGGTGAATTAGTAATTCTGCTGTATATTATTGTGTTGGTGCAGAGAGTTTTAGCCAAGGAATCACAGCTTCACTTAGCAGAAAAAGAGCTGAAAAAGTTAAAGGAACAACTTAAGAATGCCGAAACAACAAAAGTAGAAGCATTGATTGAGCTTGAAGAAGCTAAAAGAACAGTCAATGATCTTAATTTCAAACTGAAAATGGTCAACGAATCGAAAGATTTGGCGATTAAGGTGACAGAAGATGCAAAGAGTCGAGTAAAACAAATCGGGGAAGCAAAATCAGGGAGTATTTCTCCATCTAATGATGAACAAAATCAGGGTATTGATAATGTTGTGGAACAGTATGGAGTAGTACTTAGTGATCTTGATATGGCAAAGCAAGAACTGAGAAAAATCCGTAAGGATTCGAATGAAAATTCGACGATTAAATTCGCTGCTATAAATACCGTAGAAGAAGCTAAGGTAGTAATTGAAGCTAACTCTGAGAAGATTAAAGAGCTTAAAGAGGAAATTTCAGCTGCTAATGAATCTGTTGAGGAAATGAAGCTTGCGTGTTTGAAAGCGCAGAAAGAAGAAGCTGAAATATTTGCAGAGAAAGATATTCAGAGACGATTATATAACGCTAAAATGGAAGATTCAGCGAAGAAATTGATCGATTTGAAGAACGGGTTTGACTCTGAAGTTGTAAGAAAGCTTGAATTGAAACTAGCTGAAACATATGATGAAATTGAGATATTGCAGAAGCAAATGGAGAATGCAAAAGAATCAGATATGGAATCTGTGAGGAATGTGACAATGGAATTAGATGATGCAAAGGGTTCACTTAAGAAACTGATTGAAGAAGAGAAATCATTACAGGAATTGATGGAATCATTGAAATTAGAATTGGAAAATGTGAAGAGGGAACATGATGAACTAAAGATGAAAGAAGAAGAAACAGAATCAATGGCTGGAAATCTTCATTTTAAGCTAAGGAAATGTAAGAGTGAACTTGAAGCATGTCTTGAAGAAGAATCAAAAACAGAGATTGTTTTTGAAGATATGATTTTAACACTGAATCAATTATCTTCTGAGACTGAAATTGCTCGAAAAGAATCGGAAGAAATGAGAATTAAGGCGGAGGAATTGAAGAAAGAAGCAGAAGTTGCACATGTTACACTTGAAGATACAGAGTTAAACCTTAGAATGGCTTTACATGAAGTAGAAGAAGCAAAAGCTGCTGAAACAAAAGCACTTGAACATATAAAATCCATGTCTGAAAAAACGAATGCTACACGTAATTCGACATCTGAATCTAATGCTCGAATCACAATGTCTCGTGATGAATTCGAGTCGTTAAGTAGAAAAGTAGAGGAATCTGATAAATTAGCTGAAATGAAAGTGGAAGCTGCATTGGCTCAAGTTGAAGCAGTGAAAGCAAGTGAAAATGAGGTATTGAAGAAATTAGAAATGAGTAAAAAGGAAATAAAGGAATTAGAAGCTGTAACTGAAGAGGCATTGAAGAAAGCAGAAATGGCTGAAGCAGCAAAGAAAGCAGTAGAAAGTGAACTTAAAAGGTGGGCTGAAAGAGAAAAGAAGAAAGTAAATGAAAGTGCATCAAGAATTATGGCAGAAGCTGAGAAAATGTCTAATGAATCTTCACCAAATCATTATAGAATGATGAAACAGAAGCCTAAGGAGGTAATTGTTGAGACAAGAAAAGTGGAAAAGATGAAAAAAACATCAATGGTTTCAAAGAAAGTGCTTTTACCGAATCTAAGTGGGATATTTCAGAGGAAGAAGAATCAAATTGAAGGAGGATCTCCTTCTTATCTTCCTGGGGAAAAACCCTTTTGAACTGTTTATTAATGGATCATGTGTGTGTCTGGTTTGAATCAGTTGCAGCTTTGGATAAGGAGAACCAAAAAAAAACATGGGCTTTCTGTAAATTGAGTTGTTTTATTTGGCTACCTGTGGTGAAAGTGAAGGTGAAAGTGAAAAGTGAAAAGTAAAAGTAGGGTTCTTTCTTACATAAAGGCTTCATCTTTGTCTTTGACAAAAACTTAACAATGAAAAAAGAGCGAATTTTGTTAAGAGTGAAAGATTTTTTTTTTGGTTCAAAGTCTGTTTTTGGTCGGTCTGATAACTTGAGCTGAAGTACATTTAGGGTTTTTCCTTTTCCAAAATCTGAGTTTCAATCACCAAGATTTGATAATTTCGAAGAATTTTAATGGGATGTGGTAGAGAGAGATGACCCTTTGTCATTTACTAGAAACCCATCATCGGCGTTGTCTCCGATCACCGTCTCCGACCACCTCGTCAGCTTTTCCGGCGAATTCCAGAGCGAGAGCGTGTTCTGTTGCGGTGGAGAGAGATCATTCAGATTGAGCCAACTCACGGGGACCGTACAGTTTTACGAGAGGCATGTCTTCTTGTACTACAAAAAGCCCTCCGGCGGCTACTCTCCGCCGTGTAAGCGAGTAAGGGTGAAAAGGGTATTTTGGGAATTCCAATGTCAAATCAAAATCCACTTGGTATGAAGAAATTGGTTTAGGCTTCTCAAAGATCCAAAAGATAAACATAAACAGAAGAGAGTGAACACTCTGTTGCAAGGATACAAATTTCAAAGACAAACCTGAAAAAAAATTTCAAAAAAAAGTTGACATTTTTAAAGACATAAACAGATCTGCAATAGCAAATTGAACAATATAAAGATCTAAAGGCTGAATCTTGATGAGAAATCTCAGAAGAAATCAAACTCCAAATAGTTATTACTTTGATCAGATCTACCACTGGTAGATGTTGTTGTTGTTGTTGTTGATGATGCAGTAACATTTTCAAGCTCAATTGGTTTTGGTATTTCAGGAGGACTTGCACATCTAACCAGAGCCCAATTCACTCCTTCGAAAAACGGATGTTGCTTAATCTCAGTCGCTCCACGCTTATACGCTAATCGTTGTTGCGGTTCCTTCACAAGTAAACTCCTAATCAAATCTCTAGCCGCAAAACTGACAACAGGCGATTCAGGGAAACGCAAAGGTTGACCCACGACATTGAATAGCGTTGCACGATTCCCTGACCCTTTGAATGGAGTTTTACCAAACAATAGTTCATATAAAAAGATCCCAAAAGTCCACCAATCAACTGCACTTCCATGGCCTTCACCTTTGATAATCTCAGGAGCTAAATATTCATGTGTACCAACAAATGACATTGAACGAGCATTCGTTGGTTCTGCTATTAATTCAGGTAAAGGGCTAACCTGATTTCCCGTTTCGTTTTTGAATTTCTTGTCTTTTTTTGATTTGCTTGAGAAGAATCTTGGAGAAAAACATGTGGTTGGAGCCATGGATATGCATGATGGTTGTTGAATGCATGATGGTTGAGCACAATAGACTGAATTCCTTTGTAATGATTCAGATATAATGGCAGTTGATCTTACTACTGTAGGGCTAACAGTGCATCTGAGAGAGAGATCAAAATCCGAAAGCATCACATGCCCATCTTCTCTTACAAGAACATTCTCAGGCTTTAGATCACGGTAAATGATTCCGAGCATATGAAGATATTCCAACGCAAGAAGGACTTCTGCTACGTAAAACCTGAAAAAGAACAAAACTTTATGATGACCCAAGAACGAAAACAGATCAAAATATCCGTTAAATAACGAAATGGATTGTGTTCTTACTTTGCTGCGTGTTCAGGGAAACGTTTACCAGGCTGTCTTTGACGAAGGGTATGTAAATCACCACCAGGGCAAAACTCCATAACCAAACATGAAAATTTCTCAGTTTCAAAATGACTATACAATGTAGGAAGAAAAGGATGATCAAGACATTGTAATATTTCTCTTTCGGTTTGAGCTCGAAGAAGCTTTTTACGACTAGCTAAAGCAGCTTTATCCATAATCTTCATTGCAAAATAACACTTTGTTCCATTCAATTCAGCTAAATGAACAGTTCCAATATCTCCACATCCAAGTCTTTTGAAGAGTCTAAAATGATTCAATCCCAAAGCACTATGCTTTGATCGAACCGCTTGTATTGCTTCCCATCTTATATCATTTGCTTTATGAGGCTTATTTATACTACTTAAACTGCTACAAGTACTTTCATCACTGATATCACTGCTTGTACTTGCTCTACATGTACTACTTTTCCCACTTTCACCAAGATCAGGCTTTGGATTCCTACTTGGATTAGCAAAAGATAAACTCGAAGATACTTGATCCGCTAATGTATTGATTGAATTACTTTGACTGGAGCTAGAAATTGTTCCTTCTAGGGTTTGCTTATCACCCTTTTCAAGGTGAACTCCAGAATCAGATCTTGAGGCCATGGAGGAGGAAAATGGTCACTTAGCCTCCAAGATCCATGGAATTACTGTAAATTCTCACTTACTACTGATATCACAGAGTCTGTCAATCAAAGAAACAAGAAGAAACATTTAGGTTATTTAGAGAATAGGATGATTACTTATCATAACAACAACCTTAAAGCTTTAAAAATTGAGTTATGATTTGTTAAAGAAAGATATTATGATGGGTTAAGATCAACCATGGATATACTGACCTTAGCTTTTATCTTTGAAGTGATAAAGTATCAGACTTTACCATAACTCATAGAAAGAACACATAAACCCTATAAAGTCCATAGATTTAGAATTAAGAACACCAAAACAAATGAAATCTAAGAAAGTTATGATTGTATTTACAGAATATAAATCTAATCAATGAATTTTAGCTCTACCCTTTGTTGGATCTAAAGTTCAAATGTCACAGAAAATTACTTGATCAAACTTTAAGAACTCCAACCCTTCACACTCACTAATCCTCAGATTAGAAGAAACATTTGATGCAAATCATAGTTTATGTCAGGATAATACAGATCTCAGAAAAAAGCAAGAAAGATTAAGCAAATTTCCTTCTGGATCTAAATAAACCAAGAAAAACCCAGTTGTTAAAACCCAAAAAAGGAACAAACTTTAATGAAAGAAAATCTAAATCACAGAGTAATACCTGAAGAATCGCTCTGAAAGACTAAGATCTCGATACCCTTTTACGGCCTTTTACCCGGAGAGAAAGGAGAAGAAGAAGAAGAAGAAGAAAGTATTACTGTTCATGCATCGCTGTAGAGAGAGAGAGATAGAAATGGAGGAAGTCATATGCTTCCATGGAAATAGTGAGAGATCAGAGAGTTGGGTCTACCATGGAAAGATAGGAGAGAGAAAGGGTCAAAGGAAAAGTTTCCAACTTTATGAGGGCTTCAATTATTTCAATGTATTTTTGTTTTCTCCAAAATGGAGGACAAATTGTTTTCAATCAAACACCTTGATTATTATCAAGTATACTCATGAGGTGAAATAGTTTAATTAACAAATTAATTAATTAAATAAATAAATAGGACCCATAAATAGTTTGTTCCACTTGATTATCTTCTTTATATTATTGTATGACAAAAAAATAGATTTTTTTAATTTATGTTATAACTTATCAAATATCATATTCTATTTGCATATGTATAACATTATAAGGCTTCTCAATTAAATATTACTACCCCAACTATCATTGTCATACTTTACATAGAAAATTACATTATTTTTATAAAAATAATAAATAAATAAGTGCTTTAAAAGAACATCATATATTTTAGATTCAATGTTTTTTTGTTAGTGTGATGAGATGCACTGATTGAAGTATTGCTACATTTTTCAATAAAAAAACATCTGCTTTTATTAAATTGTGGCGTAAAAAAAATATAATAAGATAAAGGAAGGCAAGAGTAGAACACTGTCGTTTTCATGTAAAAAAAAGGAGGATGGCAAAAAAAAAAACCAACTTTTGAAATATAAAGAAAAGACAGTCACATCGACTTTTATTTTAATAAAATAAAATACTTATCCAAAAGAACATCAATTCTAAATTTACTATCATCTCATATATGTAAATTAAATCTATCAACGTAAACACTATATAGTATATAATAACCATGTTTTATATAAGTATCATTTTATATATGTAAATTAAACCTATCAATACTATATAATAATCATGAGCAAAATGGTAATAATTTTAAATGTTGCTTTTTTATCATGTTTATTAAAATATTCATATTTATTGATATAAAAAATTAATAGTTTTATTTTCCTTTATTTTTAAAAGTTTTTGAGTATTTTTTTACTTGCTATTTTCCTATTGAAAACTGATTTACTTTTATTTTTCCCAGACCTTTTCTTTTCACATCATGTTTATCCGTTAATTTATTAATACATCCCATTCATATTAATTGTTTCTTGTTTCTTTTAAATATTTTTCCTTATATTTTTGTTGTGAACTCCTCGTCACTTAACAAATTTTTGTTATGTAAACAATGATGTGAAAAAAGTTTAAAATTAGAAATTTAAACTTTTTTATTCATTAAAAACTATAAAAAAAATCCGTAAGCCCTATATATATATACACACAAAAATTTGTTAAGTGGCAAGGAGCTCTCATTTGATGAGGCACAACATGGGGTATTGAAAGTGTAAGACTCAAATGGCTAATAAAATAATAAATCAATTTATCAATTTATTTATTACATAGCTTTAAAGTCACATGTCACATCTTTTAAGTAATGCAAAAGAATCTTTTTTTTATATTCCTTTTGGGTTTTGGAATATCCATGTATACATATACATCACGATGTACATCGATGTATGTATATACATGAATAAATAAATGCTAACAACCTAATTAGATGAGTTAATATTATAACTTATAAATAATTAATAATAAATATTTCCCCAACAGGATCTGACAAAGATGGATGTGGGAATGAGTTGTCATGTTCTCCAACACAAGTCCCACATTAGGGTTTCATATTTATAACAAAAACAGCTCACTGCCATTCCTTTTCTTTATGATCCATTTTTATTATACCTAAGTGTTATTTGCCATTGTTCATCAGCAAAAAAGGTAGAGCCTTTCAATCCCCTTTTGTTATTCCTGTCAGATTACAAATTAGGGTTTATAATTATTGAGTTATATACCTTCAGCTTCAAGAAGAAAATGATGGGTTAGTAGCAGAATCCAATAAAGTTTCAAATTTTACCATTTGAATTAAAAAAAAACAAAACTTTTTCTGGACATAATACTTGCCCATGGAGTTTTTAAGACAGATAAATAAAGATAAACTTAGGGTTTTGACAGTCAATGTTACAAAGAGTGTAAATAAATCTGTTAAGGCATAATCATAGGTAATTAATTTACCTAAACCAAGGAGTAATGGCTCTCTCATATGCAATAAGAATCAATTCTCTCCACGATTCTTTTGCTTCTCCTTTGCCTTTTCTCTCATAATTCTTCTCTTTTCTTCCCTGTAAAATGTTCAATCATTGTATCTCACATTATCTAATCTGGTTTGTGTGATTATTCAAACAAAATCCATGTTATAATAAACACCAATTTCATTACCTAGATTCAGCAATTTCAGCCTTCCATTGAGATCTCTTCTTCTTTTGCTTTTTGACTCCAGACTGGTCATTGACATTCTTGTTTTCAGCTTTGGTTTTTGTATCCTTTTTGCGATTGTTGTTTCCGTTTGATTTCGAAATTCTTTTTCTGTCGAAGGATTTAAGGTTTTTCTCATTTTCAGTGTTCTTCCCTCGCTTAACATCGAGCTTCTTCAATTCATTAATGGCGTCCGCTGAATCATCATCATCATCTAGTACTTGAGCTTGCTCCACGGTTTCAATTGGATCATCACTTTCTGAAGCTTGTTTTGCATTACTCATTTTCTTTAGCTGTATAAATAGACAAAATAGAGTGAATATATATACAAATCATAGACAAAAAAATCAAGGGTCTATAGTTGAAAACGACGATGATATACCTATCATAAACAACTTTCGAAATACCCTTTAAAGGACTTACCTTTGCTATAAATAAAAACAAGGGTCTATAGTTGAAAATGATGATGATATATCTATCATAAACAGCTTCTGAAATACCCTTTAAAGGACTTACCTTTGCCACAAAGAATCCATCCATGTTATGTACATGAGGATAAAACCGTCTTGTTTTCTCCAGAGACGGGTGGAATCGATGTTCTCTAAATCTTACAAAGCTGATGATCATAGAAAACTTTACATATTTAGATTTGAGTTTGAAATGTTTAATAGTTTATCAAAGAATGAAAAGAGTATATTACCCAGGACGGCCGAAATCAAGTCCACATGGAACAAGTTTAACATCTCTCTTTTTTAGAGCATAATCAATGACGGCTTCGTTCTGTTTAGTGTTTATACAAGAGAAATGAGGATGAAAATAACAGAGAAATATATATATATATATATATATGGAACTAATTATAAGGTTTAACTGACCTCGGGTATCATAATAGAGCATGTTGAGTACACAATATATCCCCCAGTTTTTGAATTAGCATCCACCATATCAATGGCAGCAAGTATCAGTTGCTACACGAAAAAGGGTTCAAATTAAGTCATAAGGTTCAAGCATCCTCCTCATTCTCCTCACGAAAGCCGAGTTTAAGAGTCTTACGAACGATTTTATTCTCTTAAATATATGATTTCAGTATGTCATAACGAGGAAAAGCCATACCTTTTGTAAATGGGCACATTTCTGTATGTCATCGGCACTTTTAGAAGTTTTAACAGACTCATCTTTTGATATAACCTGTAACGAGTAAAGGATATTTATATATGAACAGAGCACAATGACTTAAACCCTAGAATCGGCTAGTAAAATTACTTACTCCTGTCCCGCTGCAAGGGGCATCTAACAATACTCTGTCAACCGCGTTGACGCCTAAGACTTTGGGTAGCTGAAAGAAAACAACGTAGAATTAAGATGAAGCAGAATGGAACTATAGATAAGATCTTCCGCATATGGAATATGTCAGACCAAAACGTTAAAAGAATAAGATAACGAAGAGAAACATGAGTTCATCGTTGGAATCAAGCAAAGAAAGAATATTAATCATATACCCGACGAAGAATATAGATTCAAGAAATTAACCTCTCTTCCATCATAGTTACACACTATGGTATTTGTGACACCCATGCGATGAAGATTGGCTGTCAGCGACTTTAGCCTCGGGACTTTCATCTCATTTGCATAAATTATGCCTGGTTATTACATCATTACAATATCAAGCTACCATTAACTTGGAAAAGGCGCTAATAAAGGAGAAAAGAGCAATGAAAAATACCAGAATTTTTCATTAGAGCTGCAATGTAAGTTGTTTTACCACCAGGCGCAGCACTGCAGAGGGTATAATAACATGCTGTCATATATAATAGTACAATAACCCGAGTTTTTCACGTGTCAAAAACGATCAAATTGGCTTTGATCGTACATATCAGAGCATACTGTTTGAGTGAAAACAAAGGTGCCACTAGTTCATCATGGGGTAGCCCTTGGTACAAGAAGGAACACATCAACATACGAAAAATAACTTACGCTACATCAACAACTCGCTCTTTCTCTCGAGGGGCAAGGGCCATCACCGGTAAAAATGAACTAGCACTTTGCAACTGCAAATGCACAAGGTATAGACTTAGATAAATAGATCCATATGAGGTGAATTGAAATGGTAAAAGAAAATTGACTGACCATGTAGAAACCAGCCAAGTATTCAGGAGTCGCACCAATTGGCACTTGAGAATCGTAAATAACTAGCCCGACCTACAATTACGATTAGAATGTCATCTACAGGACACCCACGATATTGGATAAGATATATTAAAGGGAAAACAAAGCAATAAATACTACTTACTTTGGACCACTTGCTTAATGGGTCGAGATTAACACCTCTGTTCAAAAGAACATCAGCTAGATCCCGTCTTCGAGTCTGAACAAAAACAAAACATCATAATGAAATTTCAGAACTAAGACAACAATTTTATTGATATAAGAAAGTAACAAGGCAACAAGGTCACCTTAAGAGTGTTTGTCCGTATACATGTAGGTCGCTGCTTTTCGAAAGCTTCAATTAGTTCCATGAGTTCAACAACAGGAAACATCTGTAAAGAAAACCCTAATTAATCATTCAATGGCATGAATGTTTACAAAGCACAAACGTAAATGCGAAAGATCAGAGATTAGCAAGTAACCTCAACCAAAGTTCCAACAAGAAATTCATTATATCCGTAGTAAGTGCCAATATCAGCTTTAAGTTGTTCGATGTAATCCTTCCTCTTCGCTCCTTCTGGCCTCAAATCCTTAAAATTTGATAGCACTCTAACAACTAAAACAAGACTTAACTGTTTAATTTCAAATCAAATGAAAGATTTTTAAATAAAGATCTCAAAAATCTTAAAGTCATAAAATTAAGAATGCTACTCACTCTCTTTTATCCGCCTTTGGAGGCTAGGAAGATCTGGTGGCCCTCCTGCCTCTTCTTCAAGTTCCTGAAGAATATAAAGGACAAAATCAATAATTAGAAATTAACAATAATTACAATTCAACAAGATCCAATATTGATATTTGCAAAAAGTAATTATTGGAATCAAGAAACTTTAACAGAATACAATTTTACCAAAGCTAAAATGGTTACCAAAACCCTAATTTCATCTAATAGTAATAAGGATTAGCTATTTCGTTGTATGTCAAAACCCTAATATACTAAATCTGAAATTACTGATACGTTTCATCCCTACAAAACCAAATCGACATCCATACATACACTACAATCAAACATGATATAGAATTGGGAACATGTATATACCTCTGTGGTTGGTAATCGAAACTCGTCAGGCTCTTCCTTAATGTTAAGCTGCATTTCAGCTTCAGCTTCTTCCTCCTGCTTTGCCCGTTCTTCATCAATTGCTCTAGATTTCGCCTCGATATCGGATTCATCGGAGTCTGAGTCCGCATCCGAACCGGATTCCATATCTGAGCCCAAAGCTCGCTCTTCATCGTCAGTACCTCCTAGAAAGTCGTCGCCCATGAGTTTATCTTCGTCCTCATCTTCGCCATCACCATCTGAGAAAAAATCAGAACCTGATTCAGACCCTTCTTCAGATTTTCCTTGCTCTTCTGCTTCTTCGTCGGTAGAAGCATCGGAAACGTCGGAAATCTCAGGATTTTCGCAAGGCTTCTCTTCAAAAGCATCCTTCTTTTGCTTCTTCGACGGAGGTTTCAGGGATTTTGCTCCTTTCTTCTTGTTACGTGCAACAGCCCCCATAGCGACGGTGTGAAGTGAAACTCTGCTAGGGTTTAGGGTTCAAGGAGAAGAAGAGAGAAAAGCAATGTAATAAGATATTATGACCCGTTTGATTTGATTTGATCTACACGACTGGGCCGTGGCCCATTTACACTTATTTTTGTATAGTTCAATTTAATATATATTTTCAGTTCAATTTAACTACACCATTATAATTTATTGATTACAATTTAGTGGGTATATAGTTGATAGGTTGTAATAATTTTTTAAATGAATTATAACACTAAAACTTATATTTTTTTAAATAAGAGTTGTATAAATAAAATTAGTTTATAAAAAATTAAATTTTAAAATATATAAATAATATGTAAATTAAAAATGGCACTAATATTATTCTTATACTATAATAATAACAAAAATTAGGAATAACTTATTTTAAAATTTAAGGATAAAAATACTAAGTTAATATATTTCCCTTGATATTGATCATCATCTTATTTTCTTTTAACTTTGGTTTTTAAACATAGTTGATCTTCCAAAATCAGCTGAATTCAGATATTATTTTGGTTGATCCTCCATTCGATTCTTCCCTTGAAAATTATCTCTAATTATGTTTCTCCCAAATTATTCAAAATTTTCTAAAACCATCGTCTATTTACAACTCAATAAATTTTATTAAAACTTTAAAAATTTCCTTTTAAAATTTGAAAACAATGGTTTTCAATCTAAAAGTCATAAACTAAATACTTTAAAGTAATTCGTAATAAAAATTACATAAAATCATGATATTATATCGAACAATATTTGATAATTTATGTTCATCAATAATGTTAGTTTTTTTGTAATTTTTATTGCAGACGTTTTAAATTGTGTATTTAATTATTATCGGGTTTCAAACATTATTTTTGAATTTTTTAGGGTTTTAGTATAATTTAACAGGTTGTTAATGTTTAATTAGTATAAGAATATTTTGGTAAAATTTGAATAGTTTGGAGAAAAATATGATTAGACTAATTTTGTAACGGATGTGGAGGGAAAATCAATGAAAAAATCGGTGTAACGCAGATTGTCGAAGGAAAATAATATTAAAATTAGAGCCTAAGAGAAAAAATCGGATGAAGATTAAAATCAATAAAAATCAGATTAAAATATTTTCTCGATAGAACAACTGAAAGTTTATCAAAATTTAACTTTAGATTGACTTTTGGTCATATAAATCGATATGTAATTTACATAAATCACTAAAAAGTTAGATCCATTTTTTAATTGTCGAAGTTCTTTTTAATAAATCCACTATTATATTGTTTGAATCAGTGTAAATTAGCCTCTCAACAACCCATTTAGTACACTACTTTTTCTACTACCACTAGATTTTGAAATACAAAAACGGGGAGATTATTGTTAATATATCATCTTTTAGGCCTCAAATTTTACGAAACTACAATCTAGACCTTGGAATATCAAGGCAAATCGATCATATAGGAAAATATGATCAATTTGCTATCGAAAATTTTTTCTGTATTCGAAGGATGTCGCAGCAAAATTTGACTTATGTCGGGGAAGAATGTTCATCAAGACAACATCTATCTGAGGCCGATGACTATTGTCCTAACCACAAAAGTGGCCGAGACGATGTGGGATCCTAACAATACCGTCTCATTAGAGACGCGACGCCCACAGCGCTGATGGCCCACTTTGGCCCGTCCAAAATGGGTGATCATGCACAAACCATCAAAAGTCGGACCATGGCCTTATAAGGCACCAACTATTCTTATAAATAGCCGATGTGGTCCTTAACAACCGCCCGCCACGATAACACCTGAGGTAATATAGAATGCATCTAAAGAAGATCTCGAGTCAATTTCCTTCTATCCAAATATCGAGTTCTAAGGCTCTATTTGTGTGGCAACACAAAACTTGAACAATAATCTAAGTATTCGAAAATTAAAAAAAAAATCTTAACAACTATGGTTTCCAAAGAGATTAAAACCCAAAAGTTTAAAGTAGCTATTTGTTCATCTTCAGTTGAAAAGTCCAGGGTTGAGCCAATCCCTGCAATTAAATCACAAACACATAAAAATATTATATATGAACATTATGGATTCCAGTTTTCGAATATACTGTTCAATGTTATCTCACTTACTTAGTGATATCGTCGAGATGATCATCAAAATCTGTGATATCTTTCCATTTCTCAGATGAAATGTAGTCTGACAAAACTACATTAGCCGATGGTTCCTTCAAGAGTAATTTGCTGCCTCCGTCTGCTCCTACTAATCTCCAATTCTTTGAAGCATCCCTTACATAAAGCTAATCCATTCATGAAACATAAATTTTATTACTGAAGTTAACATTATGGCCTACTGAAAATGAGTCATAGCATTGAAGGATCTTAAGATATTATTCAGAGATTGTTGCAGTATACTAAAGGAAACCTCTAAATTTCTAAAGCTAATAGATTATTCAGAGATTGTTGCAGTATACTAAATGAGTCATAGGCAATTCCATATACTCATAGAATCGGAGGATCTTAAGATATTATTCAGAGATTGTTGCAGTATACTAAAGGAAACCTCTAAATTTCTAAAGCTAATCGATTATTCAGTGATTGTTACAGTATACTAAATGCGTCATACGCCATTCCATATACTCATAGAATCGGAGGATCTTAAGATATTATTCAGAGATTGTTGCAGTATACTAAAGGAAACCTCTAATTTCTCAAGCTAATAGAGTCATAGGCCATTCCATTTACTCATAGCATCTGGCTCATCCAATATTCGGAGGATCTTAAGATATTATTCAGAGATTGTTGCAGTATGCTAAAGGAAACCTCTAATTTCTTAAGCTAATAGATTTGACATAAGAGCAATTGCTTGTTCAAAATTACAAGTGTACTTGGCACAATTCAAGTAAAACAAGGAGGAATTGGCATGTCATTGAGATAGTAGTTGAAATTACCAACCTGCATCACAGGGCTCCCAGCTTTACCCTTTGCCAAAGCTTCAAGCTTTTTATTGTCTAACTGAAAACAAAACAGCAAAAAGGAGTCAAATTAGATGCAAGAATACAGTAGAATCATAAGAAAGCCACAACAATTAAAAAGTAAAGAGCAAATATTCACCAAGAGAATTGGGGCTTGAAGGAAATAGCGAGAAATATGATCGCCAATGTTCTTTGCAATGCCACAGAGCTCAATATCATCAAACCTTTCGTTCGCGTGGAAGTATCCAACTATGTTTAGACCTTGAGCAATATAATGTTCCTCAATCTAACACAACCAGACAACAAAAAATACTAAAAGTGTCAATTTCGAGATTCAGATCATTCCAAAACAGGATTATGATTTCTCCAGATTCCTATTTGCATTGATAGTACATAGAAACAGCTGAATAAATGCCTAGTTGTTTGAGATCTTTGTCCTTTTCCTTCAAAGTTAAATTAAAGAAAATATTTCCCTAAAACAAGCAGCATGTTCTACAATAAAACCTAAGGAAGCACCAATCTAATGCCTTGTAAATTTACACAGTGAATCGCCGTTTAGCAACTCTACGTATACATCATCGCTTTTCTACCATGACCTTCGAAAAATTCAATTTAAATCAGACCGATTTCAACAACATAGGATTAAAAAGGAGAAAAAGCGGAAGAAACACAGACCATGATGAGCGAGATCTCGAGAGGAGGCAGAATAGCGAGGTTGGAGTGGAAAAGCGGAACAGAATCCAAGATCTCCACGACGCCATCGTCCTTAGGGCTAACTCGACCGATGAAGACGCCGTTGACCGCCGTCGTCTTGTGTCGAAGCGCGTGCAGGACAAGCTTGATATACGCGTTTTGCGAGATCTCATACTTAAGCTCGCCGTTACTACCCATCCCCATCGCTAAATCGATCGGGAACTCACTGAGTCAGTCCGTAGGATACGACTCGCCGCAGTGCGCAGAAGAAGATCACGGCGGAGTTGCAGAGGGAATTATAAAATAAAAGTTGTGAGAGGAGAGAGAGAGAGATCGTCTTCGGTTGCGATGAGGACGACCGTATAAAATTGGGTCTAATAATCGGGACCCGATCCGATTCGACCAAAACTAGGGTGTGTAATTCGGGTTACCGGGTTACCCTATAAATCATAGATTCAAAATTCAGAATGTTTTCGGGTTCGGTTCGGTTTGATCCAATTCGGTTTCGGGTAAAATCAGATATCCCGAACAACCCACATTTTAAAACTAAAATAAAAAGTATAATTTAAATTTTTTTAAAATATATATATATATATATTGGTGTACTTTTATATATATTTATGTTATTTTGATATTTTTATTTGTATACTAAAAAAGCGATTGTTTCAAACAATTTTAACCTAAATAACCCAAATTATATATAATATCCGAAAAATTTAAATCTAAACAATCCGAATAATTTAAACTATCCGTAGAATTCAAATATCCAAATATAATTCGAATTATTTCGAATCCAATATTTTTGAACCCAAACAACCCGAATCCGAATTGAACTCGGATCGAAAACATTCTGGTTCAATTCAAGTCTATTTTTTCAAAGTTCGAAAAAACCGAACCGGACCGAAATCCAAAAAACCTAAATCAAAATCTGAATTGTCCAAAAATTTCACTTAACCCCTTTGAGTTTGATTAAATTAGGTTAGTTTATCCATTTTATTATTGGTTGGTTTTTTTAAGATTCGATTCAATATATGTATAAATTACTTTTTTAAATTCAATAATACTAATTCATCTAAATTTTAATTTATTTATAGTTTTAGTTGTCAATTATTTTTAAATGAATTGAATAATATCTAATTCAATTCGTTCAATACGATTTGAATTTTTAACTTGCGGATTAAGAGTTAATTTTGTATTTTTAGTTTTGAAAGATAAATTTTAAACGACTTTTGCTACAAAATATGAGTTTTTTTTGTGTCCCAAAACTTTAATATTGAAATAATAATATGTTTACTAATATCATACAAAAATAAAAAAATATGAGTTTTTGTTTTCTTTCTAAAACTTAAATATTGAAATGATAATATGTTAAGTAATATCACAAAATATAAGCTTTTGGGGCCTGTTGATACAGCCCATCTAAACTTGGTCCAATAATGTGACCCTGGACCGGTCCGGTTTATTATGTGGGGCAAGGGGTGGGGCCATATCCCACATGCTCAAGCTGTTAATTCAATTATTAGTTATGCATTATTATCATTTCATTTAATACAAATATAATTTCTAAATTAAATATTCGAATATAGAATAATAGATGTAGTTTGATGAGATGTTAAGATATTTTTCATATTTTCTAACATATTGTAACAACAGATATGAAAAAAATTATATATGGCCACAGATTAAAAATATTTAATTTATTTATACATGATATATTTAAAATGTAATAGAAATAAAAAAATAAAATACGAAACATGAGAACATGTTAGATTATAATTTGTGCTAAAGACCTGACAAGTTATGTCGTGCATGGCATTTCAACTTATTTAATAATGTTACAGTTCAAAAGAATTATTTTATTATTTTTTAAAAAATATAAATATTTGGCTTCGAGATTATTTATTTACCAGAGGCATTTTAATTACAGTTGGAATTAACAGGGCAAAGTTTGGTCGTGGTCGGCCGACAAAATAATCGACGAGGGTATTTTGGTCATTTTCTTTATTTAATAAAGACCAATCATTATCTGGGAAAAAAATCATAACTAATAATAGTCAAAAAGTCCACTGACATACCCACGTAATATTCTCTCTCCCCTCTCTCTCTCTCTCTGCCGGAAGAGAATATTTTGCAGAGAAATCTCTCTTTATCGGAGTCTGCCGGAAAAAAAAAACTCTTTTTTTTATCTTAGGATCGGAGAGGGAGAGAGAGAGAGTGGTGGATGGAATTAGTTCCGTACGATTCGGACACAAAGGCATCAAATTCCGCCATTCTCGCGTGGCAAGACATGTTCCGCTCCGCTTCAACGCGTAAACCTCAAGCGCCTCCGTCTCCGCCGCATAACCCAGCTCCGTCATCGTCGCAGCCGCAACGGAATGGTGGAGACACCGGAAAGAGCTCGGTAACAGCCGGTGATCCTCAGGTACGACTGGCTATTTACATAGCCATGGCTCACGCTGGTTTAGCCTTCGCCATTTTCGTTCTGTATTTCGTCGGAAAGCTATTACAAGAGTATCTAAGACCGATTCAATGGGCGATTCTGTGTTCAATTCCTCTAAGAGGAATTCAAGAAACCCTTGTTGATTTCTGGAGCGAACCCTTGAAATTAGGTCTAACAGAAACCCTAATGGCCGTTCCCGTTGCTGTATTTAAGGTATTCATAGGATCGATAATGGATATCAAACATGTTTGTTCTAGGGTTTTTCTTAGGAAATCAAAACCTAAAAGAACAAGACGAAATGGAAGTGGGTTTTCAAAATTAGTCAGATGGTTAATCTCATTTGGTGTATTTGTGATTGCTTATGAGAGAATTGGAGGATTTGGGTCAATTTTGATTCTGGTTTTAGGGTTTGTGTTCAGTTCTAAGAACGTAGATGCAACTCTTTCTGCAGTTTCTTCATTAAGAAGTCATAGCTTTAGCCGAAGCCGAATCAGTTCATATTTCACAAGAGGGATATTGAAAAGATTAAACACAATTGTAGCCATTGGATTGATCATGATGATGATCATTGGATTCTTATTTGGTATGATCTTTTTCTCGTATAAGATCGGAGTTGAAGGAAAAGATGCAATGTTTTCGTTAAAATCACACGTCGAAGAGAGTAATTACGCAGAGAAAATCGGTATTAAGCAATGGATGGATGAAAATGATATTGCTGGAATGGTAGATAGATATACAACAAGATTCTATGAAACTGTGTTAGATCAAGTTGATAGTTTGGCAATGCAGTATAATATGACAGAAATAGTAACTGGGATTAAGCATTTTGTGATTGCTCAGTCTATAAATAGTTCATCCGAACCATCAACGGCTTTAATATCTCCGTCCCCTTATACTGAAAAACTCGTTAGTTTAAGAACGAGGGTTAAGAATCGAGAATGGAATCAGATGTATTCAGAATTCGATGTTCTTTTCAGAGAATTGATAATTTCTCGGGACGATCTCGTCGAGAAAGCAAAAGGGTTTGCTATTAAAGGAATGGATATTTCACAACAAGTATTTACGAGTAGCGTTTCAGTCGTAGGAGGCGGTGCTAAATTCGTATTCTCAATCGGGAATTCGATAATCTCTGGAGCAGCCGAGTTTATCAATTTCGTTTCGAAATTAATGGTATTCATTTGGGTTTTATATGTTCTTATTACATCAGAATCTGGTAATGGTGTAACAGAACAAGTTATGACTATGATTCCAATTTCACCAACCGCAAGAATCAGATGCGTTTACGTTTTAGATCTTGCGATTTCCAGCGTTCTTCTCGCAACCGCTGAAATCGCGTTCTTTCAAGGATGTATTACTTGGCTTTTGTTAAGATTATACAAAATACATTTCTTGTATATGTCAACGGTTCTTGCGTTCATCAGCGCGCTTTTACCGATATTTCCAAATTGGTTCGCCATTGTTCCAGCCGCGTTACAGCTCGTGCTCGAGGGTCGATATATAATGGCTGTAACGTTATCTGTCATTCACCTTGTCCTTATGGATTATGGCGTTTCCGAGATTCAAGACGACATACCTGGATCCAATGCCTATCTAACAGGACTAAGCATTATTGGTGGCATGACTCTATTTCCTTCTGCATTTGAGGTTAGTTCTTTTTTCCCCCTTTCAAGATCAATGAATAATATATTAGAGGTGGACACGGGTCGGGTGAAGAATATATTAGGGGTGGACACGGGTCGGGTATCCAAAATATATTAAGGGTGGACACGGGTCAGGTATCTAAAATATATTAAGGGTGAAGACGGGTCGGGTATCTAAAATATATTAAGGGTGGATACGGGTCGAGTATCTAAAATATATTAAGGATGAAGACGGGTCGGGTATCTAAAATATATTAGGGGTGGATAGGAGGTCGGGTATCCAAAATATATTAGGGGTGGACACAGGTCTGGTATCCAAATTTTGTAGGGTACTTGAACCCAAACAGGTTTTTTAATTTGTATTAAACTCGAACCCACAAATAAATCAGATATCCGCGAGCATCCAAATCCGAATTTTTTTTTAATGTAGGAGCATATGTTTGTTCGGTTTCGGGTCAGAGTTCGAATAACCGACATGTACCAAACCTGACAATAATAGTATTTTGGTAACTTTAATAACCATTAAGGGCATTTTCGTAAAGTAACATGTATATTAAGGGTATTTTTGTAAATTAATATATATAATATTAAGGATATTTTCGTAAATTAACATATATATTAAAGTTATTTTCGTGAATTAACATATATATTATACCCGTTTGTGAGGGTGAAAAACACAAACTCAAACTTGTGGGTTTAATAATTTTATTAACCGAACTCGAACATACAGATTTAATAATTTTATTTTTCGAACTCAAATTACATATTCAAATATTTTTTCTCGTATTCGGGATGAGTTTTGGATCGGGACATCTGAAACGAAAAAAAAGTAATATGTAAGAATTATCGAGTTTGGTTTTTACCGCAGGGAGCGATTATGGGACCGTTGATAACAACAGTGGTGATTGCTCTTAAAGATTTGTATGCAGAATTTGTTCTCAACGATCCGAAAAAAGACTGATTAGCTTCGAAGCTTTTTCAATGTGTACAATTAGGGTTTCTGTATTGTCTGAATGTTTTGTGTTTACTCTGTTCTTTTGTACCAAAGTTTTTTTTTTGTAAAGAACAGCTCACCGGTAATAGTAAATAATTTTTTCTCTTCTTTTTCTGAATTTTACTATAAATATACGAATTATATAAACAGATTCTGTTATATTTATTTTACAACTGTTAAGATTTTGTATACAGATGTATATTGTTAAATTAAGAAATATATATTTCACGAAAAGCAGTAAAGTGACGTCGTATCGTATTGCAAGGCATAAAGACAATATCTATTATTCAGGAGCAAAACGACGCCGTATCGTATTGCAAGGCATAAAGACAATATCAGCAACGACGTCGTATCACTATTCAGGACCAAAACGTCGTCGTAGGAAGAAACGCATAATTGAGTCCCACGATTTGTGAGATTGATTTATCAAGCAGCAAAACGTCCCCTTTTCATTGTCTAATTCAACTTTATTTATTTTTTAAAATCCATATATAAATCTCATTAAATTTATCCATTATCATTCATTACTATTATTATTTATGATATTAAATTAAAATGTTTTTTATAAAATTATTTGAAATATATATTAAATAATAGTTAATGAAATGGTAGCTATGTGTGTGGTGTATAAATTTAGTAAATTATATTTTCTTTATACCATGATGTTTCTTTATTTTAGTGTTTGTTTACTATTTAAAATGTGAAAAATATAACAATAAATTGGTTTTTTTAAAAATTATGCTATGATATGTTTATTAAAAGATTTTTCAGTACATATACTTTTTAATTTTTTTGTCCCGCATATAGAATTCTCTCTCCATCTCGCTTACCAATCAGTCTCCCGTCTCTACCGCAACCACCGCGAGCTTCATCTGAGACTGCCGCCGGAGCCGCCGCGAAGAGGGCTCTCCGTCGGCCGTGGTGTAAGGCCTTTTATTTCCCTCTCTCCATATTCTTCGTTGGTTCGTTCTGCTTCCTTGCCTCGTGCGTTTTTCCGTGAAAATAGCAATGAATTCGATGAGAGATTAAGCAATAATCGATTATTTTGAATTTTTTGGATTTTCTAAGCACATAAGCAGATCCTTGTATCGCCTTCGCGTTATATTACGAGCTTGTGTTGGATTGCCTTTATCGTAGTTTTTGAATTCGAACGATTTCGAATCTAAATCGCTGGATCGGTCTTTTGTATGCGCCGTGTTGCATAGTTTCATCGATTCTTGTGTTCTATATTTCGATCGGATTCGTTTATAAGACATGCTTCGATTTGCGCGTTACGTATTTTGACAATTGAACTCGTCGGGATTGTTTCATCTCTTTCTCATGATGTTGTTTCTCCTGCGGTCAATTGGATTGATTGATTCATCATTTGCCTGTAGATTTTGATGCTTTTAGGTTCAAATTCCGCCCCCTGAGATTTTGGTTTCTGATTGTTTGCTCAATCTGAGTCTGTCTGAAATCAATTATGTGAAATGGAAAACATAGATTACGAATTAGGTGTGAAGTGTAAGATCTCGATCAAAAGAAGAATGCATTATCAACTATGGAAGGAGTTGAACTCCAGATTGTTGAGTCTTAACTCATTCAGTTTAGTACCTTGATACTGTCCATGAAGAACTTCTTTTCCTTTCGCGTAACATACTGTACTGGCTGAGTGATTAGTTTGATCAGTTTGACAGAATTGGATTCGCATTGTTAGTTTACTTCGCATTTGAAAATCGGGAGTCTTTTTATCCCTATCTTTGGATCTTGCTTTCGAAGTCTTTATATCACAATTATCTGCTGTTGAGACCTAAAATCTGAATGACCCCTTTTCCAAGGACAGATAATCTTAAGGACGATCGAATTTTGCATACTGCTGCCTTTACTGAAGAAGTAGGAAATGGTTAAAAGGTATAGATGTTGTTTATCTAAAAATGTCTTTAGTTTCATAGAGTTTTTTTCCCTGACACAATATCTTACCATTTACAGGCATGGAGAGTTTTGATTTACTAGAGATATCATGTCGCAGTGTATAGACGGTTGCAAGCATATATGTTCCTCCTTTTTGCGATGTTTCGATATTGATTTATACAAACAATCAGGCGGCCTTGGAGACCCTGAACTGCTTGCAAGAGAGACAGTCTGTATGTTATCGACTCTGTTCTTAGGATGATCTTTTGAATCTATTTTTAGTTAGACAAGATTTTGCCCTCCCGTTTATCATATCGTAAATGGGTTTCAGCTTATTCACTGAGTTTTTGTTCTTGTAACTTGAGTATACCTAATGAATTTAAATAAATTTGCTTGGTTTCAGTTAGCGTGAGTGAAATAGAAGCTCTTTATGAGCTATTTAAGAAAATCAGCAGTGCTGTGATCGATGATGGTTTAATAAACAAGGTATGATTAACAAAATCTTTCCTGTTTTTATATGCTTATGATGAACTCCTAACAATTTCGTTCCTCGTGTTTTTGCCACGTTACCGCATCTTATAGACATAACCTGTTCTAATTTTTCTCACCTCTAGTATTCTTTTACTCGTAGGAAGAGTTTCAATTGGCCTTATTCAAGACGAATAAAAAAGAAAGCTTGTTTGCTGATCGGGTAAGCTTTTACCGTCAAAAGTATTCTCATTATTCCTCATTTATCTCTCAAGATCCGACACATAAACAAGTGCTGCTGTAATTGATTACAGGTATTTGACTTGTTCGACACGAAGCACAATGGAATACTGGGGTTTGAAGAATTTGCACGCGCTCTCTCTGTCTTTCATCCGAATGCACCTATAGATGATAAGATCGATTGTAGGTCCCACCCAACGAATGACTAATCAATTCAAAGTAAAACGAAATTTACCAATGTTTGTTAATGAATAGTGGTTATACAGTTTCGTTTCAGTTATATGATCTGAAGCAACAAGGTTTCATAGAGAGACAAGAAGTAAAGCAAATGGTGGTAGCTACACTTGCAGAGTCGGGAATGAACTTATCTGATGAAGTCATAGAGAGTATAATCGATAAGGTCCTTACTCCTCATTCTGTTTTCATATTCATTTTGCGTTGATTCAATTGAATGTGATGAAATTGATATGAGAGCATAATGTGACAGACGTTTGAGGAAGCTGATACAAAACATGACGGAAGGATAGATAAAGAAGAGTGGAGAAGTCTTGTTCTTCGGCATCCATCTCTTCTTAAGAACATGACTTTACAGTATCTCAAGTGAGTATAAAAAAAAAAAAAACCCGTCTCTTGTATCGTTTGTATCGTTTTTATTTCCGATCGTAAAAGGTGTGTGTGTAATGTTGTTGTGTAGGGATATCACGACCACTTTTCCGAGCTTTGTGTTCCATTCTCAGGTTGAGGACACCTGAACGACAACAGAGGTTTGTTTGTTTGTTTGTTCATTTATTTGTGTTGTCTCTTTGTTCAAAATCCCTACTTTTCTTGTCCGAACATCAATCTTTTGGAAGATTTTGTTGTCTTTTGCACGTTTTGTTTTTGTTTTTGTTTGTTTGTTTGCACTCTTCCTTCTTCCTTTGTGCTCTGTAGATGCATTACCAAACGAATGCCCAAAGATTAAAAAAAAAATTGTGGGTGAGACATATACTTGTTCCTTCGTTTACTTGCGTCTTACGTCTTCATCAGGGGCTCATTCGACAAACTTCAATGAGTTTAGGTCTCTTATATTTCAAAAAATATTATTTAGAATAATATACCAGATGACTTATCTTAATTATTGGGATATGATCTCTGTTTTTAGTGTATTTTTAGTTGAGCCGGCTCGGATCTTCATCTAGTATCCATGATATTACTTGTCTTACGTTTTCATCTAATAAGGATGATATTACTTGAGTCTTACGTCTTCTTCTAACAAGGAAGAAATTACTCAGGCATACGAAATTTAGTAACTACATTTTTTTTAATGGAACGAGAAAAACTAGGAAAAAGGCCAGAATAGCATGATGATGTAAGACGCAACAAAAACTAGAAAAAACCAGAAAAGAAGGACGAAGGTTCCAACACAACACAACCGGAAAATAACATGTCATAGGTAAAGTAAACCTCATTGATCTGATTTTTTCTATTACTCCCATACTTAGTCGACTTCCTCCATCTTGCTTCCCTCTGCATCGGCATCATCTTCGAGTGGAGGCATGTCAGCATCGGCCTCAACAGCGTCATCGTCAATACTCAGACCCAATTTCAGCATCCTATGGATCCTACTTCCGAACATGTTGGGGTCATCAAGGCTGAATCCCGAGGTAAGCAGTGCTGTCTCAAAGAGTAATAGCACGAGATCCTTAACCGACTTATCGTTCTTATCTGCCTCGGCCCTTTTCCTTAACTCATCCATGATAGGATTTTCGGGGTTAATCTCCATTGTCTTCTTGCTCGACATGTAACCAGCCATGCTATTATCCCTCAAAGCCTGAGCCTTCATGATCCTCTCCATATTCGCTGTCCATCCATACTCTGCAGTCACAAGACAACACGGGGAGTCCACGACACGGTCTGATACTATTACCTTCTCTACTTTGTCTCCTAATACGTCCTTAATCACTTTGCAAAGACCCTCGAATTTCTCCTTCAGTTCTTCCTTCTTTTTCTTCTCGTCCTCGGACTCATCGAGTTTCAAACCTTCCTTGGTAGCAGACACGAGTTTCTTGCCCTCGAATTCTTTCAACTGACCAATTGCGTACTCGTCGATAGCATCAACCATGAAAATGACTTCATATCCTCTCTTCTTCAGCTTCTCGAGGAAAGGGGAGTTCTCTACGGCTTTCTTGCTCTCACCCGTGATGTAGTAAATGTCTTGTTGTCCTTCCTTCATTCTCGTCACGTAGTCCTTCAGACTAGTCAACTCATCGCCACTCTTGGTGGAATGGTAACGGAGTAACTCCGCAAGCTTAGTCCTATTCTGAGAGTCCTCGTGGATACCGAGCTTGAGGTTCTTAGAAAAGGCCTCGTAGAACTTATTGTAGTCTTCCTTGTTCTCGGCTATCTCGAAGAAGAGTTCAATACATTTCTTAACGAGGTTCTTACGGATAACCTTGAGGATCTTGTTTTGCTGTAGCATTTCTCTTGAGATGTTGAGTGGTAAGTCCTCGGAATCGACAATACCTTTCACAAAGCCAAGATACTCCGGGATGATTTCTTCACAGTTGTCCATGATGAAAACACGACGGACATAGAGCTTAATGTTGTTGGGTTTCTTTCTAGTGTCAAACAGATCGAATGGAGCTCTTTTCGGGACAAAGAGAATAGCTTTGAATTCAAGTTGTCCTTCAACAGAGAAGTGTTTGACAGCCAAATGCTCCTCCCAGTCATTTGAAAGACTCTTGTAAAAGGCAGCATACTCTTCCTTAGTAATTTCCTCGGGTTTCCTCATCCAAATTGGCTTTTGCTTATTGACCAAAGACCATTCATGAGATACCTCCTTGATCTTCTTCTTTTTCTTCTCTTCTTTCTCTTTTTCCTCATCTACCTCTTCAACTTTTCCTTCCTCATCTTTCTTCTCTTCCTCGTCTTCATCATCAGATATCTCCTTCTCGATAGTCTTCTCCACCCACAAAGATATAGGGTAGCTGATGAACTCAGAGTGCTTCTTGATCAAATCCTTGAGACGTCGCTCCTCAAGGTACTCAAGTTGGTCTTCCTTAAGGTGGAGAGTTATCTTAGTACCCCTACCAAGGCTCTCACCAGAGGTGTCTCTGGTCACAGTGAAAGACCCACCGGCTTGGGACTCCCATACATATTGTTCATCATCATTGTGCTTTGTGGTCACAATGACCTTCTCCGCAACCAAGTAAGCTGAGTAGAAACCAACACCAAACTGCCCAATCATACTCACATCAGCACCAGCAGCCAATGCTTCCATGAATTCCTTGGTACCAGACCTGGCAATTGTACCGAGGTTGTTGACCAAATCTGTATAATACATCCGTAAAACATTATCAGCAGTGATATAACCAATAAGCATAAGCAAACCCGCTATAAGAATTCCAGTCTCGCGCATTAGAACATACCAGCCTTGGTCATTCCGATACCACTGTCAATGATAGACAAAGTGTTGTTGGCTTTGTCAGGGATGATGTGAATGAAGAGTTCAGGCTGAGCATCGAGCTTGCTCTTGTCAGTCAATGACTCAAATCTAATTTTGTCCAGAGCCTGTTCATAAGAAATGAAGAGTACTCTTTAAGCAACTAACATTAAGGATGAAAGAATCAATTCAACTTTAAATATCTAATGATCCACGCTCCTGGTCTTCCCAAATCGAAGTTTCATCACCGTTCTACAGCCTAATCCGCAACTCATAATTCCGTGAAAATGAACCTAACGAATTAGTACAAAACTATATAAACTCATTTCTACGTAGATTACCCTGACTTGAATCTCGACAACATAGGTACGGATACTAGCCTAATCAGTACCCGCAATTGGACTCTCCAACGATAGAAATGTAACCCTAACCAACAGAAATTCATTTCCTCACAATCACGGAAAGTATCTACAGTCTAACTTATCAATAAATCCGTGCACAAGATAAATCAAACTAACACATGTATAAAAAGAGAGAGCTGGAAAGAGTACGAACATCGGAGGAGTTACTGATGAGCTCACGAAGAAAGATCTCCTTGTTGCTGTAAAAGGTGTTGATGATAAGGCTGAGCAATTGGTTGATCTCCGCCTGGAAAGCAAACGTCTCTGTGTCCGCCATCTCCGAACAACAATCGCAATGTTTTACTCTATGGAAGAAGGAAAGGCAGATCGAAACAAAGGAATTAGGGTTTTTCTATATCAAAACAGAGCAAGGATGGAGAATGAAGAAGTGAGAAAACTTTATATAGTGTATATACCCTAGGGTTTCCAGATCCTTCTATAAAGAACTAGAAATGAAACCTTTCACGCTCTAAGGGAGCGCGTGACTTCTCGTGTAGTTAGTTGCACGGGAAAATAAAACGGTCTTCGAAATGGGAGTAAACGGTGCCGTTTTAGACAGACATTCACTGATCAACGCAATTGTTCGATTTTTCCTTCCATTATGCAAATCCTTTTTTGTTTCTAGATCCTTCTATAAAGAACTAGAAATGAAACCTTCCACGCGCTAAGTGAGCGCGTGACTTCTTGTGTAGTTAGTTGCACCGGGAAAACAAAACGGTATTCAAGAGGGGGAAAACGGTGCCGGTATTCGATTTTTCCTTCCATTATGCAAATCCTTTCTTCTGCTGCGTTCATCTCTGAGTGTTTTAGACTGTTTGTTTCCCGGGAAAATTCATAAACCCTAAGATGCTAGGGTGGTTTTCGATGAGCGGAGATCGGGTGCATGATCAGCAACAAACGGGGACCTCTCTTCTCGCGGATTGGAATTCTTACGCCGCTTCCCAAGATGCGGAGGTCGGAGGTGGCGGGAGCTTCGGATTTGATATCGAATCCGCCGTTAGATCTGCCGATACTGTTTCCGGCACCTTCAGTGTGTAAGCCACGGTTTTCTTTTGAAATTCGGGTCTTATGATTAATTTGGGGAATATGAAACTCCTGGTTTTAGTGCGTATACGGGGTTTGTGAATTAGTGAAGTAGACTGTGAATCTGAATTTGGTCGATTGCGATTCAGCTTATCTATAGTAGAGAAGAGCTACTTTGGTAGATTTGTCGATGCGAATTGCGTACTCCCTGGATCTTTGGGTAGCGAAGAGCTTCTTAACTACGTTATTTACTACGATGTTAAGTATCTAGTTATGTGTTATCTCTTCGGCCTCAAAACCATTTGGTATATGGTTATGAGTCTTCAATCAATGGATTTTTAAATCTCCTTGGACCTTTAGGTTGATCAATTGCCCGCGTTGCTATGAATCATAACAAAGTGTCTACTATGGATTTTGATGGATGTTGCAAGATTGATGTCGGTTATGTGTTGTGCTGCTTGTTGTCGAATTTTATGGTCACCCTGATGTAAACGTCAGTTCATCTGTCCATTTCATGGTTGAATGAGAGAATATGATTGTTTGGTTCATAGGCAAATCATATGCATTAAAAAAAAGTTCCCTTTAGGGAGTATGCCATCTCTGTGATTTCACAGCTTGATTTTGCTAGTTGTTTTGAAGGATATTAATCTTAGAGAAAGTGGAATTTCCACAATCACTGCAAATGCAAATAAGGAGGATATCATTTGATAATAGAAAAGATTGGTATGCTAAAAAAAAGATTTTTGTTAAAATCCTTAGTAGAAATGTATCTGAATGTATATGATTTATAGGGTTTCGAAAGGCGTTAGAGATCTACCCGGGAACCTGCAGTCAGCAACCAGCAATATGCCTTCAGGAAAATCACTGATGTATTTTGGTTTATTTCTTGCAATTGGTGTATTTTCATCTTCATCGCTTTTACAATGTTCCTTCCAGTAATGGTGATTATGCCTCAGAAGTTTGCCATCTGTTTCACCGTCGGATGTCGGATCATTCTTTGCTCTCCGAGGCCCACAATATCAGCTTGTTCATATGTCATCGAAAGAGGTATATCCAAACCACAATCTTATATATGTTCTTTAGGGCTCGATTGGTGGAAACACAGCGTTTGCGCTTGTGCTTGGCGGTGTTTTTGTCAGTGATTGGCGGCGTTCTGTTTCATTTTATCTGAATGCGTTTGCGTGCGACTGCGACTAGAAGCGAATGGTAGAAAAACTGTTGCGACAAAATTACCAAAATAGACAATTATTAATAAAAGAATTTATTTAAATTTTTTTTGTTTAGCGTATATTTTTTAAATTATAGTTTTCAAATATTTGAAATAAATTTAAAAATTTAAAAATTATAAAAATATTTAAATATACAATATATATACATATATATGTGTATATATATTTAGGATTAATATAAATTATAATAGAAAGAGAGCATAGGTAAGAAATAGACACGAGGGTATTTTGATAATTTTATTTGAAACGTACCAAAACGTAAACGTAATCCAACATAATTTCAGA
The DNA here is from genome assembly GCA_036759665.1 of Gynandropsis gynandra. Lineage (NCBI taxonomy): Eukaryota > Viridiplantae > Streptophyta > Magnoliopsida > Brassicales > Cleomaceae > Gynandropsis > Gynandropsis gynandra. The sequence continues at coordinate 61,231,323 of CM071863.1, forward strand.
TTTTTAAAATCTGTGTTTCGGTGCGTTTTTTGGCGACTGCGACTCCACTAGTCGGTTTTAATGTCGTCCGGAGTCACCAGAAAACGTAGTCGCCGCGTTTGCGTTTGGCTGCGACTCTACCGGTGACGGCCTTAGTGTCATGCCTGAAAATCACTAATAAAATCTTTTTTTGTCGTATAATTTGCTGTCTATTGTGTTTGTGCAGAGATTTCCTTTAACCCTAGGATTCATTGGTACCATGGTTAGTACCATATACGTCTCAGTGGTGCTCCACAGCTACATCCTCTCAATACTCTTCTCTATTTCACAGGTACAAAGTTTCACCTTCCTTGGCATTGGCAATACCCTTCTCTCCCATGTGTCTAAAAATACAGAAAAGCTTTTGTTTTGGTACATACATTATAAGAACTATGCTTACAATGAATGGCCTTGGAGATTCAATAGGTTCTTGCACTGGTTCGGAATGACGGTAAATTTAAAGTGGGTAAAAATCCATTAAGTGGGTATAAACAGACTTAATGGGTTAAATGGGTAAAAATCCATTAAAATGAATGTAAATGGGTTTTAAACAGACTTAATGGGTTAAATGGGTAAAAATCCATTAAATGGGTAAAAATCCATTAAGCCCATATAAATTTATGTCCACCCATTAAGAACCCATTTATATTTTAAATGGATTGGGTTGGGTTAACCCACTGAACCCAACCCAATTTCCAATCCAATTTGACATCTCTACTTACAATGAATGCTTTCGAGGATCGATAGGTTCTTGCACTGGTTTACTACTGTATTTCCTACTTCCCGGGTGGATCAGCTGGTATGAAGTTCCTTAGTTCTACTCTCACGTCCTTCATATTTAGAGTTCCCGGGTGAGATTGAGGGTTACTCCTTGATTTCTCCTAATGTATAAAGATTCAAAGAGCTTTTTACATTCTATATGAAATGGAAGCTCGACCAAAGCTATGGAGAAAAGGGGGGTTTATTGTTGGTCTTAGTACAGTTAGGTTATTTAGCAACTTTGGTTAGCAGTCATGGATGGTTGGTCTACTGGCCAATTGGTGAGGTACGTACAATACATCCAATCCATGGTTGACTTTTTATATGTTTTGATTATGGGCAAAAGACATGTAAAATAGGTCGAAATCGAATATATATATATATATTATGAAAATTATTGAAATTGTTTTCTAATGAACCAAATAAATCTAAATCAATTTTGAAATTGTTATACATTTCAAAATTTTAAATTAATTTAAAATCCGTTTAATTTTATTTTATACAATGAATCAGTTTTTCAAAGTATACAAAATTTAAATTAGTTTTGAAATGGTTCGAATTTTGAATGGATTTCAACCAATATGATTAGTTGGATATTTTAAATTATAAAGTTGTTTATATATTACACTTTATTTTTATCTTATCTATAATTTCTAGTTTCTTTTATTTTTTCAGATAATATAATGTAAAATGGGAAGAAGAATGAAAAATGTATTTCAATGGTCATGTAATTGTAATCTAAAATTATAGATTTTATTAGTCTTTAATGATCGTTATTAGTTGTTTTTCATTTTAATGCTATTAGATTTAATTTTGATATTTTTGTTTCTTATAATATAGTCAACAAAATTTTCTCCAAAATTCATCTAAATTTCTAAAATTTCTAAGATTGTATATTATATTTTAAAATAATTTGGATCGACTTTAATAAGAATGATCACTAATAGGTATTTGATTATCTTTCTTTATATGAAAAGGGAAAAAAATAAGACGAACACTAAAAGCTTTTGCATTCAAAATTTTGACCTTAAAACAACTTAGCATTATTGCAAAATCAACATACATTTTAATTAACATTCAATATTTTTATCTTGAATTTTCCTTTTTATATTTCATAATCATATATTTGAGTATCATTACCTTTTATATAATACTAGTATTGATCCCGCGCGATGCGCGGGTAAGATTAATCTTTTATATTTGTTTTAATAATTAAAAATACTATGTGATTCTATTTTGATATAATTGAATAACAAAATAATTTTTAAAATAAAATTTTACAATTCTTCTAAAAATTATTAAATAATTCTTTGTAAATAACATTTGTCGTTTTTGTTGTATATTTACCACGTCATCTAACATAAATAATGTTTTCTTTTATATATATATATATATATTCACTTTATTAATGTTTTGTCTTGGAGATTTACTAATTTTCATTGTAAAATACATCATACCAGATAATTGTTTCGTTTGAAAATGAAATGACACAGTTATATTAGTTAAGATTAAGGGAAATTGAAGTATAAATTCTTTGTTGCTTTACATGGTTTATGTTATTATTTTACTTTGTATTATATTATCACTGTAGTTATATTATCTGAAATTTGTATGTTGTTATATAATCTAAATATTTGATGTATATTTCGCAAGAGAATTACAAATATTATTTCTTTTCGTTTTAGACATTAATTAAAAACTACTGGATGTTTTAAACCATTTAAAAATTATATATTATATATTTCACATACTTCGTTATTATTAGAATTAGTTTTACAAATTGTAGAAATAAACATCATTTTCGTATTATTTTATAAGAATATTTTCTCATTTTATGTTGAACTTGATTATATTATTTTGTAGTAATTTTAATTTTAAATCAAGTTTTAAATAATTTTTAAAGTCGCAACGGTCGCAGGGGTCCAAGGGTCGCAGAGGTAAAGGGGTCGCAGGGGAAAGGGGCCGGAAAAATCGCTCCGATCCGAAAATCGTCCTAAATTCGTTTAAATTTACCCGAACCCGTGGGTTTGGAACCGATTTCGGACAATGAAATCTCATTACCCGCAAATTTGAGTCGGATACCCGAAGATATATGTATATATTAAAATTGATAATATATATATACTAAATTATATAATATAATTTTAAAATTAACCTAAAAGGCATTTTCATAAATATAATTATATATATTTATAATTATAATGACATATATTTATAATGGCATTTCCGTAATTTAANCCTCTTCTCTCTCCTCTCATCTCTAACTTCTCTTGGAACCCTGTCGTCGGTCGTCGCTCTCCGCCACTCGCAGGTCGTCGCTCTCCGCCGCTCGCCGTTCGCAGCCGCGCGCCGCAGGTCGTCGCTCTCCGCCGCTCACCGCAGGTCGTCGCTCTCTGCCGCTCGCCGCTTGCAGCGGCCGTTAGCCACCATGACCTTCATGCACCGGGAAGGTAAGGTTTAAACCTAAATGAAATCGACGGCTCGTATCGTTTCAGATTTGTCGGTGACAAAATCCAACCGTTGGTTGGAGAGAAGAGGATTGAGCGATCGAACGGCTGGAAAGACATACAGGGGCGCGTGCAACTCACGCAGCGCATCGGACGGCTGCGGGATTGGGTCGGGTCGATGACCCGCGTCTTTATCCGCTCAATCTAACCCGTCCACGTGCATGTTGCTCGAATCCAACGGTCCATGCACTTGCCACGTCATCAGCTTGCACTGTTCATCCAATGCAAGCCTTTTAGTATATATATATATAGATTATATATATAATCAATTATTCATATTTTATTCTTCTTATTTACCTTTAAGTTCTTGTTTTTTAAGGAAAAAAGGCATTATAATATAAAATTGATAGCGGGAAACCCTAGTCCGGGAAACAAGGAAAAATAAAGAACAAGAATATTTGACCCTATAATATGGACCTTCCATTACACATATTTAAACTAAATTATATGATAACATAATGAAGGCCTATTTTTATTAAATTAAACAAATAATTATTTGAAAGCAAAATTCCATCTTTTCCACTAAGTAATCTTAGTATAGAAGATACATAAGATTAGTGTTGTTGTAAGCAAACGGTATTATTTTTCCAGTTTAAAATACTTGACGTTTTTTATTGTCAAATTTTGTATAAAATAATATGTCTGTTCATATTTATAAGATATAAATAATAATTTAATATTAAGAAGTATTGTTTGAAAAAAGTAGTATAAACAGAGAATTTCCGCATTTATATTGTAAGCAAATTGATATTTTGGGTAGGAAAAGGATTGCTCTAAAACTAAAAATATTTCCAAATCGAGAAGCGGTGAAATCCAAAACTGTGAAATGGATTTCTCAGCACCGACTTTGTTCCTCTTCCTTTCCTTCCTCTTGTCATGTTTCTTTATCTTCACCACCGTCAAATCCCGACGAAGCTCCGGTGAATCCGCTGTCTTTCCGCCGGGACCTCCGCGGTTACCAATAATCGGAAACATTCTCGATGTTGGAAAAGATCCCCACCGTTCACTCGCCGACCTTTCGAGAACTTATGGACCTGTAATGAGTCTAAAGCTTGGGACTTTAACCACAGTGGTCGTGTCTTCACCGGAAGCTGCAAAAGAGGTGCTTCAAACACACGACCATATCTTGTCTTCTCGAACCTACAACGACGCCGTCAGATCCTTCAGCCACCATGATGTTTCCATTGTCTGGCTTCCTCCATCGGCTCCTTGGAGGTAAATTCATTTTTTTTTTTACTTTCACTTTCGATTAAAGATGAAGAAGCTTCTTTTCCATGGATTTCAGTGTACAGAGTTGTTCAATATCTTCTTTTTTGGATACCCATCATCTCCATTTGATCTGGGAATGATACAAGTTAAATGCTTCCATGTATTCATAGTTTCTGTTATACTAAACCCCAAGCAATCTTGATTGTGTCAGGCTCCTGAGGAAAATATCGGCGGCTCAACTGTTTTCGCCGCAGCGGCTGGACGCGACTAAGTCTCTTAGGATGAACAAGGTACAGGAACTACTCGACTTCTTAAGTGAAAGCTCTAAGAGAGGGGAAGCTGTTGATATTGCTCGTGCATCATTTGTCACTGCCCTCAATATCGTCTCAAATGCTTTGTTTTCTGTGGACTTTGCTTCCTACGACTCCCAAGCCTCTCATGAGTACCAAGATATCGTGGTTCGTATCATGGAATCCGTTGGAAAACCTGATATTGCCAACTTCTTCCCGTTTCTTGGGTTTCTTGATCTACAAGGTACTCGAAAAGAGGCCAAGGCGGTCACAGACATGTTGTTTAAGGTTTTCCAAGGGTTTATCGATGCTCGTACCAAAGAGAGATTAAACCAAACAGAGCCTAAAGATGTATCGAACAACGATCTGCTGGATCACCTACTTGATCTTACCCAAGAAGATGAAACGAAACTCAACATCAAAGTTATTGAACATCTCCTTCTCGTGAGTCTGCAAATCCTTCTGTTTACAGACTGGTCTTCTTATGAATGACTTTTTGTGTTAGGACTTGTTTGCAGCGGGTACTGATACGAACTCTAGCACGGTGGAATGGGCCATGACTGAACTACTACGAAGACCAGAGACGATGGCCAAAGCTCAAGCAGAGATCAGACAAGTAATCGGCGAAAATGGTGTTATTCAAGAATCGGACATTGCAAAGCTTCCATATTTACAAGCAGTGGTGAAAGAGACTTTCCGTTTGCACCCGGCAGCTCCGTTCCTCATCCCTCGCAAAGCAGAGGCCGACGTTCAAATTCTTGGCTTCCTCGTGCCTAAGAACGCCCAGGTAGGTACTATTCGTTACGTTCTATTGGAACAACGTAGGACTTGGTCAGCATCAGTGTGGAGCTAAAGTTGTAGTTATGAGCTGGGCCTAACTAATCCCAAAAGCTAGCTCAAGAGTCTAACTAATCCCAAAAGCTAGCTCAAGAGTTTAGGTTTGGCCAACACCATATATATAAGTCCCAAAGTTCATATCCTAACCGATGCGGGACAACATATCATAACACTCCCCCTCACGCTCAGGCTCGGTTCTGGAGCGTGGACATTGCAATCGGGGGCCCAACATCGGTATATTCAAATCGGGACGAACCGGGCTCTGATACCGTGTCAAATATGGGATGGGCCTAACTAATACCAAAAACTAGTTCAAAAGTTAGTTCAAGAGTTTAGGGTTGCCCAACACCATATATACAAGTCCCAAGGTTCATGTCCTAGCCGATGTGGGACAACTTATCATAATAGGACTTGGTCAGCATCAATGTGGAGCTAAAGTTGTAGTTATGTTTTGAGCTTACATATCTCTTTCTTTCGGTGGTATGAATGAAACTAGGTTCTGGTTAACGTCTGGGCTATAGGACGAGACCCGAACGTATGGGAAAACCCTACACTGTTCGAGCCAAAGAGGTTCTTGGGAAGCGAAATGGACGTGAAAGGCAAGGATTTCGAACTGACCCCATTCGGAGCAGGGCGAAGGATCTGTCCCGGGATGCCATTAGCTCTTAGGACAGTGCCTCTGATGCTTGCTTCTCTTCTGTATTCCTTTGATTGGAAGCTTCAAAACGGTGTTGCCCCTGAGGATTTGGACATGATGGAGGATTTCGGTATTACATTGCACAAGGCCAAGCCTCTCTATGCCGTTCCCATCAAGATTCCCTAATGAGATTTGACTTATCTTTCCAGTTTGTTATTTGTTTGATGGGATTTCATGGTCATGTGGAACATATGATGTTACAATAAGCAATAAACATGTCTTGTAAACATAAGAATGTTGATTTAAGATTGTAGGGTATGTAATGTTTGTGAGCCAAGGATGCATGCTAGTGTATCAGTTTGTATATTGATGAATGATCAAAGGTTCATCAATTTTAATCATTCGAACAATGATATAGCATGATCTCTGTCATATATGGTCAGGGTCTAACTAATCTCTAAAACTAGTTTAAGGGATTAGGGTTATCCAATATCATATTTATGAGATCAAGTTTTATGTTTTTAGCCAACGTGGAATAATCTATCACAACATTTCTTATACGTCCAAGTTCGGTCTTGAATCGAATACAATCGGGGTCCAAAATTGATATATTCAAATCAGAATGAACCTGATTCTGATCCTAAAAATTAATTTAAGAGTTTTAAAATTGTCGTATACTATATATATATATTATGTCTTAACTAATATGGGATAATAGATCACAACGATCTCAATCATTAAACTCTAGATGACTATAGAATTGAACTTTTTTTCTAAAATTTAAGGTTAAAATTCAACTTTACATAATATGAGAAAAGTCTATTATTAGAATCCGACATGCAAGAGATAGTTTGGGTCTAACTAATCCAAAAAGTTATGAGATCAAAGTTAATGTTTTAATCAATGTAGGATAATTAATCACAACTCTAGATGACTATAGAATTGAACTTTTTTTTTCAAAATTTAAGGTTCACTACAAGAAATTCACGGATTAGGGACTGAAGATTCAGTCCCTAATCCGTCCGGAAACTCATTTAGGGACGTCCGCAAACGAGCGTCGGCAATCAGTTCCAGTCCGCAATCCGTCCGTAATTCCGGACGAAAATGTTAGTCCGAAACCGTCGCGAAATTTCCGGACGGAGCATTGCCGTCGGGAAATTTCCGGACGGCGACAAACCGTCGGAAAATTTCCGGACGGCAGCCGTCCTTCTGGAAATATTTTTTTTTTTAAAAAATAAAACATGAAATTTTGAAAAAAAAAACGTTTGAATAACCAGTGTGAAGATAGTGTAACCCTCGAGCTGCTCCAATGCAGACCTCAAGCCGTTGCTTCCATGTCAAACTAGGAAGGCCCGAGCCATAAAGATGAGATTTTAATGTACCCTTTTCCATGTACTCGTAAATCAGTATCATCTCATTGTTCTCATCGCAATAACCGATCAATGAAACCAGATGACAATGTCGGAATTGAGACAACATTTCGATTTCTGTCCTGAACTCACCAAGTCCTTCTTGAGACTTCAAGAGGAAGCCATCTCTTAGCTGAAGGACTCTCATCTATGGTCGCCATCTTCGGATCTTCTCGTCTCTCTCGATCGATTAGCAGAAGCAAGAAGAAACGAACGAAAGAGAGAGAGAGAGAGAGAGGGGGGAAATGGAGGAAGAACCCTAAATAATGGAAAATCGGAGGAAAAATGGACGAAATCAAAGAGTCGCACCGTCTAAAAAATTCGAATTTTTTTTCGGTCCGAAAATTGCGGACTGTTGAGTCAGCAGTCCCTAATTTGCGGACGGATGACTCAGCAGTCCGCAATTTAGGGACTGCTGAGTCAGCAGTCCGCAATTTAGGGACTGCTGAGTCAGCAGTCCGCAATTTTCGGACCGAAAATTTTTAAGTCCCGATTCCGTCCCGAATTCCGGACGACTTAGGGACTGCCCAACGGTCCCCAAATTTAGGGACGGATTCAGGACGGTTTTCTTAATCCGTCTTTAGTTAGTTCCTAATCCGTCCCTAAATTTAGGGACGGATTAGTCAGTCCGCAAATTCAGTCCCGAAATCCGAATTTTCTTGTAGTGGTTGTCTATACTACCATCTGCATTATATTTGATTGATACGGCCATTTACAACCTATAATATTTTTATTATATGGAAGAGATTAAACAGTCCGTGTGTTATTATTCAATAAAGCAGAAAATTCTTGGTTCATAGCATTTTTCCATTCCGTTGATAAAATTGCTTGGATGTATGTTTTTGGTTCGATATGGGTTGAAATGTTCAATATAAAAGATTTGTAATTAGGGGACAATTTTGAGTAAAAGAGGAACGATCCTATTGGATAATGAATAGTATGCAATTTGGAGGGAGGTTCAGTAAACAATTGATTGCATTAATATTCAGAAAGATAACTAGGAGGTTTAACATTTCTTACAGGTCTGGAACGTGTGGAATGGGTTGGAGGAAGAATGGAAGAAGAGTTATGAGGCATATCAGAAGAGGAATTATCAATTGAAGCATTAGAACCAGTAGAAAAATGTGAGTTTGATGAAAAATCACTAATGGATAAAGGCAATACAGATTGTGGGAGAATATCGTTCACGTTCATAAATTGCGAAATATCAAGAAAATGAAATAATTCTTCATGAAAGATTACATTTCTAGATATGAGAATCTGATTCGTGACTAAATCAAGAAGTTTATATCCTTTATAACCTATTGGATAACCTAAGAAGTTTATATCCTTTATGTTTCTCTTGAAATTGCTGTGTTCGAGGAGATACTCAAGGAAGTAGTCACATAACTTTGTCCAACACATGAATTGATTTTGGTCGATATATTGTCGTGTCTTGTATAAAGATACTTTATTTTCAAATAGAAAAACAAAACGGTAATATGGTAAAAAGAAATCTATTTTGAAAATGGTGATTTAAACGAAATAAACAATAAAAATAAAATAAAAGTGTTCTGATACCATGATAAAATTTTAAGAATCGTATTCTATGTATTCATCTCGTGACATTTAAATAAAACACAAAATTACAATTAAATAGTAATATTACATAAATTAACAAACAAATATATGAAACATAATATTCTATAGAATATTCGTAATTATACGTAATATTCTCTAGAATATTCATATTATACACACAATATATTATCTAGAATATCCATAATGATATATATATACCCATAACGACCAAAGCTTACACCTTTCAAATTATCTAGTACTTGTAATCCTTCTCGAACAAGCTCTCGGAGGCTATAGAGCCACCAGCGGCACTGCCTCCACCGGAAAATTTCCCGAGCGTTGCTTCAGAGTTGGCCTTGCACCGGACTATGAACACGGCTTGAGCGGCCGCGACGTTCTCTTTCTTCCCAAGCCACGTCTTGAGAGTACTTTGTTGAAGGGCTCGGCCGAACGAGAAAGAGAGCGTCCATGGCTTCAAGACCTCCATCTTGTTCATGGCATTGAGATTTACAGTTGCTTCCTCTTCACTCTGTCCTCCCGACAGAAATACAATCCCTGGAACTGCCGGCGGGACTGTACGGCGGAGAGCTATCACGGTGTACTCCGCGATCACCTCAGGTGCCACCTGAACAGAATTTATTACATTTTATCGATTTGAACGGATCCATATATACAAAATCTCGAAAAATGAATTTCTGTTCCTCACCTTTGGACTATCGGAGCCTGGTGTGACCATATTAGGTTTAAGCAAAGTGCCTTCAAGAAGTACATGGTGATCATTCAACGCCTTGTACACGGCGGCCAGAACCTTTTCTGTGACGGCCGCACATTTTTTGATGTCATGGTTCCCATCGGTCAAGACCTCTGGCTCAACGATTGGTACCAACCCATTCTCTTGACAGATGATGGCGTAACGGGCCAACCCCTTTGCATTCTCTTGGATCGAGAGCTCACTTGGCTCGGTCGGGCCAATCTTCAGAACGGCTCGCCACTTGGCAAACCGGGCTCCGGCCTTGTAATATTGCTGGCACCGGACGCCAAGAGAGTCCAAACCTTGCGTGGTTGTCTCTCCATTTGTTCCAGTTAGTTCAACCATACCCTTATCCACTTTGATTCCCGGGACAACTCCATTTTCCTGTCGGAAAATTCAGTGCAATAAATTCATTATAAAAACCTGAGAAATATCATATATTTCCGGCAAAATCGTATTTTGATCTTTAAATTGGTTGCTGAAGTTTCATGTTTGAATAGTTTAAAAAAATAAATAAATCAAAGGCTAACAAATAGGAGAAAATCAAGAGAGTTAAAAATGTGGAGGTTAGTTGGAGAAAATCAAGAAACACGAATTATGGAGATTTGTTAGTAACAAACACATCAAGAAGACTCTGTATAAAGAGTGTTGGTCCTATGAACAACAATAAGACTTCTCCATCAGAATAGAATGTTCGTAAAAGTCTAAGAGAAGTGTATTCTTAAACAGAGAAATCGATATAGTGTTTCTTTTTACTTTGTGAGTGTATTTACACAAATCTTAGATAAGGGTTTGGGAGGGTGATTCGTGGAGTCATTCTATAATCTAAAACTATTGTGAGAATAGTCTTAGGCGGTCATACACGGGGTGTGTGACGTTTAGGACTTGAAATTTCGATTCAAAACGGATAGAATATCAGAGTGAGTCTGAGTTTGTTTTCAGGTGTACCTAAAAGACCGTTTGAATTAAATAGAAAGTCTTTTAGATTTTTAAATTTCAACAAAAAAGTATTGGCCGTCTACTCTTTATTCTTTCATAACCCTCAAAAGATCAGCTCAAGGTTACCCATTAAAGACTTTTTCTTTGAACAATGAAGCTTCGGAATTGTCATATATACAAACCTGGAGTACATCGACGAAGGGTTTGCCATTAGAGGTTTTCTGATAAAGGGTTTCTTCAAAGAGGATTACACCAGAAAGGTAAGAAAGGGCAGTAGGGCAAGTGAAGAGAATCTCACGAAGAGCTTGACGATTTGATTCAATATTCTCAACATTGATGCTCGATAATCTCTTCCCAATGGTTCCACTACTCTCATCTGCTGCTAATATACCTTTACCAGGGGTCGTAATGTACTTAGCTGTCTTGATCAGTTCATCTGAACACAAAAAACACAAAGACAGAACCTATGTTATGTTCACATGTAAGAACAATGTAAGAGAAAAAGGTTTGACTTTTACCTGCGTACTTGCCAACAAAGGCAGACATGGTTTACTTGGAATGCAAGAAATGAGAATACACTTAAGAATCTGCAACCCTTTTGTCTATATATAGAAGATATTAAAAGGGATTAGAATACAACACGTGTCCAAACCAGAGCCCAACCTAACGGGTAATTGGTTTATCCCCAAAGTCTTGGATATGTGGAGAAGAGAAGTGTAAAGCCAAAAGTAGACTTTAAGGATGATACCTTCATATACATACTTCGACCACAAGTGTATGCCCACAAAAGTACAAAAATACATTAAAGAGGTTTAATGGTTTTTGTCCTTAAACATTTATATATATGGATATGGACCACCAAGGTTCAAAGATAAATGTATATGGTGTGGATTTGTAATGGATTGGTAGATGAATGAACCGAGCCATGGATGGATTACTGCTGCAAGAATGACACAAAACTTGTCAGATATGAGTTTCATAACTAATGTCAAATATGAATTAGGGTCTAACTAATCTTAAAAGTTAGTTCAAGAATTTAGGGTTGTCTAATACCATATATATAAGTCCAAAGTTCATGTCCTAGCCGATGTGAGACAATTTATCATAACACTTCCTTCACGCCCAGACTCGGTCCCGGAGCGTGGACATCGCAATCGGGGGCTCAACAACGGTATATTCAAATTAGGACAAACTATGCTACCCTGTCAAATATGGGTTTGGGCCTAACTAATCTCAAAAGTTAGCTCAATAATAGGGCTGCCTAGTACAATATATATGAGTCCAAAGTTATGTCCTAACCGATGTGAGACAATTTATCATAACATGAATGAGCTATTGAGCCAGGTGTTAATGGAGATTCACAAGTAGTTGAGGAGCAGCTGGATGAAGGAGATATTTTAAATCGGGGTCTCCGGCATTGATACATTTAACTCGGGATGAATCAGACTTAAATAACATGTCAAATATGAATTTGAACCTAACTAATATCGAAAACTAACTCAATAGTTTAGGATTGTCCAATAATATATAGATGAGTCCAAAATTGATTTGACTATATGTTAAAATCAATTTGAATATCAGATGTGACTATCTTTAGGGAATCTTTTGCAAACCCTGAGGTGCCTGGTTAAGCCAAAGAGAATCTAAGACTAAGCAATAATTCATTATTAAGAAAGTATAAACGGTATCCTTCTGAAAACATCGCTCTTGTAATTTTTAAAGTTATATATTACCATTCACTGCATACAGCATAATATTTGTTCAGTGTCAAATGCATCTTATAAGACTTATTGTTTTATTATAATTTATAAAAACCACACTAAGCAATTAATACGCTCTAGAAATACGAATAGCAACATATGTATTAACAAAGGTAGATCAACGAAATCAGCCACGTTTCAAACCATTCAGTTTACATTGAGAAAAATAATAATATAGCTTTTAGTTACGTAAAACAATAAAAAAGTTAGATTTTTTATTTTACCCGCATAACATTTATTATAGTTAACCAAATAATAATTTAAAGTTAAAAAGAAGAGGATAAGTTGATTAATTAATTTAATTCGGATTTAATGAAGGGATTACGAATGGTTGATGAATGCACTTCGGTTTACATAAAACACGAAATCCAAAGAGCCAAACATTAAAGAAACATTTAAGGCCACGTCTTTGACCATTACGTATGCATGCATGCATGCAATATAAATACATATGTTCTAAGGAACATTGTCAGACAGAAGGTTAGGTTTGAAGATGGAAAGATGGATAAAACATTACAGTAGTAAGCATCAGATATTACTTGTGGGAGAAGGCAACTTCTCTTTCTCTTTATGTTTAGCCAAAGCATTTGGCTCTGCCTGCAACATCACTGCCACCTCCCTCAACACTCGAGGTATATATATATCAAAACGATTACATCTGTACAAATCTCAAATATCATTTATATTATAGTTTCAATATAAATATATGTACTTAACCATCATATATGTTAATTAAAATCAGATTTTGATCGTGATAAACCATCATATATGTTTTTCAATTTTAATTTTTTTTTTCATTTTTTTTTTATTTTTTATCGATTGAATGTATTTTTATTCCAATTTAGATCTATGTCTTATGTTTCAAATATTAAGTAATGAAACATCTTGGGCTGGTCTCTCGTTTATGTGATTGGTAAGTGTTAGTTATTGATTTTAAGAACATAAAAGAGTGAAAAGAGCAGAGAAGAGAATAAAAGAATAGGTGAGAAAAACTTGTAATTTTATTAAACGTTCTTCAAATCTTCTACAAAACTTAGAATTCATCCTTATTTATACACAACCTTTCTAGCTACCAAACAAGAAATTCAAATAAAAGAATATTTTGTTGGTTAGAGCTAAATTAGTGAGTTGGCTTACGACATCTTCATTGGTGAGGTGAGAAAGTCTATACATTGAGGTGTGTAAAATCGTTGTAAAAGCTTCATAAGACTTTCCTAAACCTTGTAGAAATATTTGCATTGATTCAGAAATAGATTTTCCAATAGAGGTTAATTCATCACAAATGGACTTGAAATCCTAAGATATTTTGACATGTTTTTTCCTTCAAGAGAGATGTTTTGGCGAGAAACTAGGAGATCAAACTCCCTAAAAGTGGATACTTGATTGAAGTTTCTAGCAAGGGTCTGCCATACCTCTAATAATGTTTTGATTCCAATAACAAATCCAAAAACTTCCTCACACATAGTGCCACAAATCCAAGGGTTAGTTTTTTTCCAAGCTGAGTAAAGAGGGTTTAAGGAGTGAGTGAGAGTGTCACCATTTGTTGTGGTTATGGTCTCAAGTGGTTTGCTAGTCTCACCATTTATGAAACCAAATAACTCCTGAGAATCCAGCAAATGACTCAATTCTGAGTCTCCCATATCAAATAGTTTGTGTTTGTGAGTTTGAGAGTAATAAAATTTGAAATATTTATGTGGAAAGGGAAAGGAAAGGAAGTCGTTTCTTCCATGGGTAAAGAAACTATGAAAGGATTGTAGAGTGAAAAGAGCATATAAGAGAATAAAAGAATATGTGAGGAAAACTTGTAATTTTATTAAACGTTCTTCAAGTCTTCTATAAAGTCTAGAATTCATCCCTATTTATACAGAACCTTTTTCTAGCTACCAAACAAGAAATTCAAATCAGAGAATATTCTCAATTCCAAGCCATAACTAACCACCTAGTGCATAAAATGAATTGTAGATAGAGATTGTTGCCATTGGTTTTGGATATTATGTGCTGACGTGGCCATCCTTTCCCTATATGTGTTTGAATGAGCTATTGAGCCAGGTGTTAATGGAGATTCACAAGTAGTTGAGGAGCAGCTGGATGAAGGAGATATTTTAAATCGGGGTCTCCGGCATTGATACATTTAACTCGGGATGAATCAGACTTAAATAACATGTCAAATATGAATTTGAACCTAACTAATATCGAAAACTAACTCAATAATTTAGGATTGTCCAATACTATATAAATGAGTCCAAAATTGATTTGACTATATGTTAAAATCAATTTGAATATCAGATGTGACTATCTTTAGGGAATCTTTTGCAAACCCTGAGGTGCCTGGTTAAGCCAAAGAGAATCTAAGACTAAGCAATAATTCTTATTAAGAAAGTATAAACGGTATCCTTCTGAAAAAATCGATCTTGTAAGTTTTAAAGTTATATTAATATTCACTGCATACAGCATAATATTTGTTTAGTGTCAAATGCATCTACAATAAGACTTATTGTTTTATTATAATTTATAAAAACCAGACTAAGCAATATAATACGCTCTAGAAATACGACTAGCAACATATGTATTAACAAAGGTAGATCGATGAAATCAACCACGTCTCAAACCATTCAGATTACATTGACCAGCAAACTTAGGGAGAAAAATAATAATATAGCTTTTAGTTAGGTAAAACAATAAAAAAAGTTAGATTTTTTATTTTACCCGCATAACATTTACTATATTTAACCGAGTTAAAGTTCTAATTTGAAAAGAAGAGGATAAAGTGATTAATTAACTTAATTCGGACTTATTGAAGAGATTACGAATGGTTGATGAATGCACTTCGGTTTACATAAAACACGAAGTCCAAAGAGCCAAAATTAAAGAAACATTTAAAGCCACGTCTTTGACCAGTACGTATGCATGCATGCATGTAATATAAATATATGTGTTCTCAGGGGAATACACAGACAGAAGGTTAGGTTTGGAGATGGAATATAGGACTGAAAGATGGATAAAACATTACAGTAGTAATCATCAGATATTACTTGTGGGAGAAGGCAACTTCTCTTTCTCTTTATGTTTGGCCAAAGCCTTTGGGTCTGCTTTCAACATCACTGCCACCTCCCGCAACACTCGAGGTATATAAATATCAAAATGATTACATTTATACAAACCTCAAATGTTGTATTATAGTTTGAATATGTTGTATTGTGTACGATGAATGTGTATATTGATTATGTAGAGGAACTAGAAAGATTATATGGACGCGAAGCATTGGATAACGTTGAAGAATTAAGGGCTCTTGGCTGCACAATCTTTCATGGAATTGATGTTCACACCATGAACCAAGACGACAATCTACGTTTAAAATGCTACGATAGGATCGTCTTCAACTTTCCTCATGCCGGATTCATCGTCGGAATTGGTGAAGATAAAGCAGTAATGATCAGGTAAGTCTTATATATATACATATATGTCTATATATATGTACATGTGTGTGATCCAGTCAATGTATTGCATCAGGACCCACAAGAATTTGGTGAGAGGATTCTTAGGGAATGCGAAACAGATGATTAGGGTAAGTGGAAAGATTCATATCACGCACAGGGTAGGATATCCTTATAACTTTTGGGAGATTGAGGAAATGGCTGAAGCAGCGGATCTTCGTCTTGTTAAAAGGGACACGTTTAACATATCAGACTATCCTGGTTATGTTAACGTAAGAGGAAGTGGTGACAGATGTAAGGAGCAGTTCCCTATAGGAAATTCATTTACTTACATGTTCGGAAAGTAGTCCTATTGATGTTACTGTACTTTTTGAGCTTGAAGTATTATCAGATTTAATAATAATGATGTCTCTTGTAATAAGTTTTTTGGTGGTCTTTTAATTTAAAAGAAAGAAACTAGACCTTTATAAAAAACAAGTCGTCTTTTAGCTTCTGAAAAGCCATAACACTTGATTTCGAATGACTCGTATTCAGACGGATGAAATCATATAGACGTTGAATAAAAGCTAATTGAAATCTCAATTCCACGCTAAGCACTGAATTCAAACAATGGAATTAAAATAGCCTAAGAGTCACCGTAGAGATCTCTTCTTCCGCTGATAGCTTCGATGACAGAGGGATCGCGGGCATGGAGGACGTCCTTGACCTTGTGGAAGCCTTCCGTGAAGATGTCGAAGCCAAAGACGAGACCGATGAGGATGACGACCAGAATCAAGCGAGTTCTACTTCCGTAATTCATCTCCGTGTCCTCCACGCGTTTCATTCAATTAAAACTGCATTTTAGGGATAGCAGACATATTATTTGGAAGTGGTAAATATACTTAAAAGGGATGTAAATGTAATAAAAATAGGATCGTAGGATGTAATTGTAAATTTAAGGAGCAGAAATTTAAATGAAGAGAAATTGAAGGAGTCAATGAGAAGAAGATGGAGTCAAGAGTGGATCCGGCGAAGTTAAAGCTGTTGGAGATGAGCTGGGAGATGTGGCTGGAAATCGGGGAGGATAGCTGTGCATCGACAAAGACAGGTAAGTGAGAAAAGAAAAGGTGAACTGGTCTGGCAAGATATCGGAGAAGTACGCAAAAACAGAAAGAAAGGTTTCTGAGGTTTTTAAGTGTACTTGGAGCGATATTGTACTGGGTGGAGAGAAACAGTAGAGGATTTATTTACGTCTAACTCAGGAAAAGTTATCTGTGGAGATCTTTGGTGCATTCTAAAAGATAACAAGTGTACTTAAACATTGACGAGTAAATAAAACGAGTATTATTTTATATATTTCATCTTTAAAGATTGAATATTTACAAAGTTGTCTGTCTACTAGTTTTTATATGCATTCAAATTTACGGGGTTCTTGATAAATATCTTATTCAAAGTTAGAATCCCAATACTTCATTATTTTCATAGATGACTTTTCAAGAAAAGTATAGATATGTTTTTTGAAGTCCAAAAATGAGGTGTTTCGAAAGTTTGTGGAACAATTTTTCAAGAAAAGTCTAGATATATTTTTAAAGTCCAAAAATGAGGTGTTTCAAAAGTTTGTGGAATAGAGACCAGTAAAATTATTTAAATAGAGAGTAAATAATAATAATATAGCTTGTAGTTAGGTAAAACAATAAAAAGTTTGATTTATATTTTACCTCATAACATTTAATGTACTTATCCGAGTAATAGTTTCAAGTTAAAGGAAGAGGATAAGGTGATTAATTAACTTGATTTGGACTTAATGAGGTGATTAATTAACTTAATTCGGATTTAATGTGGTGATTCATTACGAATGGTTGATGAATGCACTTCGGTTACATAAAACACGAAGTCCAAAGAGACAAAAATTAAATAAATATTTAAGGCCACGTCTTTGACCAGTACGTATGCATGCATGCATGTATGCATGTAATATAAATGCATGTGTTCTTAGGGCAGAGTCAGACAGAAGGTTAGGTATGGAGATGGAACACGGGACTGAGCGATGGTTACAACATTTCAGTAGCAATCATCAGATTTTACTTGTGGGAGAAGGCACCTTCTTTTTCTCTTTTTGTTTGGCCAAAGCATTTGGCTCTGCCTCTAACATCACTGTCATCTCCCTCGACTCTATTGGTATAATATTCCATTACATCTGTATAAACCTCAAATATCATTGATATTATAGTTTCGATATTCTGTATTATATACGATGAATGTGTATAATGATTATGTAGGTATACTACGGACGTTATATGGAAATGTAGCAGTGGATAACATTGAAGAATTGAGGGCTCTTGGCTGCACTATCTTTCTTGGAGTTAATGTTCATACTATGAACCGCGACCTTAA
Source organism: Gynandropsis gynandra (assembly GCA_036759665.1). Taxonomy (NCBI): domain Eukaryota; kingdom Viridiplantae; phylum Streptophyta; class Magnoliopsida; order Brassicales; family Cleomaceae; genus Gynandropsis; species Gynandropsis gynandra. The sequence continues at coordinate 61,249,806 of CM071863.1, forward strand.
TCTACTTTCGAAAAACTACGATAGGATCGTCTTTGACTTTCCTCGGGCTAAGTTGTACTTCGGAAGGCTTAAATGTAAAGGAACATTAATGAGGTAAATCCTATATATATATATATATTCATATATGTATGTATATGTATTTGTGTGTGATTCATTCAATGTATTGCATCAGGGATTACCAGCCATTGGTGAGAGGATTCTTATTGAATGCTAGAGAGCTGGTTAGGGCAAATGGAGTGATTCATATAATGATCAATAGAACATTTCCTTTTTTGGAATGGGATATGTCGGAAATGGCAAGAGTTGAGGGTATACGTCGTGTTTCGACGGCCAAGTTTAACTTATCCGACTATTCGGATTATGTTAACGTTAGAGGATGTGGTGACATATGTAGCGACTTTTTCAAGCTATGCTGGCTGATGTTCAGAATGTATTACTTTGTTTCTTCTGCTTGATGTGTTATCAGTTTTAATAATATTGTCTCTTTTAATAAGTTTATGTTGTGTTTTTTAATTTGAAAGAAAAAACCTAAACCCATTTATACAAAATAGGCTTCTATCACGTATTATGAAACAAGAAAGTACATAAAAATATCAGATTTTATCCTTCTGAATAGATGATATGCTATGTCATGCAACGTATAAGGCTTTAAACGGACTCGATTGAATTAACATGTTCTCTATGATTCCGAAAGTTTGTTTGGCCAAGCACCCTTCAAAATTGCCTCTCCCTTTTCCATAACCACTAAATCTGCCACAACCTCTTCCAGCTCCAAAATCATTTTCGTTTTCATGCCTTGAAGACTCGCATTTCACCTGAAAAGCTTTCTCCTCGGACTTTTCGTAAATTATTTCACGTCTGTCTTCATGAGCTAATAATGAACTCATCATTTCATCAAAGGTATAGGAGCTCAAAGCGTCTCCCTCTATTATCGTAAGAACCACAAGCTCAAATTTTGGTGTTAGGCTTCGTTCTTCGGGCATTCACCATGACTTCATTTGATTAAAAATGGTAGAAACTCTTCCCAAATAATCTTGTATTGTTTCTATTTCTTTCATGACAAGCGTTTCGAACTTTTACCGAAGAGTTTGTAGTTTGACAGAGATCACCTTCTGATCTCCCAAGTATTCTTGTTTCGGGATCTGCCAGGATTTGCCAAGCCTCAAGTGTTGAAATCTGAGAAAGAATGTCCTCATCTATAGTCGATTGACTGAGGAAATAGGTCTTTGCATCCTTCTTGCGGTTCTCCCACAATCGTTGATCAGGTTCTTCCGGATTTGCATCTTCAAATTCATTTTCCACCAGATCCAAAGATTTTGAGATCGAACTATAGTTTTCATCTTAAGATTTCATATGTGATACTTTTCACCTTTGAACAATGGAACGAGTGTCTGTTGATTTCCTCCAGTGGCTGCCATGACTTACTATCTTTTTTTTGTAGAAGAAAAAAACAAGAGAATAAGAACCAAACCAATGCTCTGATACCATCATTATTGAAAATCGAGAGACATAACTTAAGAGGAAGAAGATGAAGATCACAAGGCACATGTAAATTTCTGAAAATTCATGTTTCTCTTATTCATAGAACTCGATGAATTACACCAATTTATAGAACTAAAGAAATACTCATTCAAACCAAATATCAAATCTCTAAAAAACCGCAAAAAATATGAAAACTCTAAATTGACTCAATCTTCCTACAAATAAGGAACACAACACAGAACGTGATCTAAAGAAAAAAAAAGACTTATTACTAATTTTGAATCATATTTCAACAATTATTGAAAATGGGAAGCATACTTCAAAGGGGATATTGGATTATGTGACTATCTTATTCAAATTTAGGATTCCAATACTTCATTATTTTCATAGATGACTTTTCAAAAGTCTAGATATATATTTTTAAAGTCCAAAAATGAGGTGTTTCAAAAGTTTGTGGAATAGAGACCAGTAAAATTATTTAAATAGAGAGTAATTGTAGTTAGGTAAAACAATAAAAAAGTTAGATTTTATATTTTACCCGCATAACACTTAATGTACTTATCCGAGTAATAGTTTCAAGTTAAAAGAAGAGGATAAGGTGATTGATTAATGTAATTCGGATTTAATGAGGTGATTAATTACGAATGGTTGATGAATGCACTTCGGTTTACATAAAACACGAAATCCAAAGAGCCAAACATTAAAGAAACATTTAAGGCCACGTCTTTGATCAATACGAATGCATGCATGCATGCAATATAAATGCATGCGTTCTAAGGAACAGTTTCAGACAGAAGGTTAGGTTTGAAGATGGAACCAGGGACTGAGCGATGGATAAAACATTACAGTAGTAATCATCAGATATTACTTGTGGGAGAAGGCAACTTCTCTTTCTCTTTATGTCTGGCCAAAGCCTTTGGCTCTGCCTGCAACATCACTGCCACCTCCCTCGACACTATTGGTATAATTTTCGAATATCTAAACGATTACATTTGTATAAACCTCAATTGTAATTTGTATTATAGTTTCAAGATGTAGTATTGTGTACGATGAATTATATATTGATTATGTAGTGGAACTAGAAATATTATATGGACGCGAAGCATTGGATAACGTTGAAGAATTAAGGGCTCTTGGCTGTACTATCTTTCATGGAGTTGATGTTCATTCTATGAGCCGCGACCTTAATCTACGTTCCAAAAGCTACGATAGGATCATCTTTAACTTTCCTCATGCCGGCTTCTTCTTGGGATTTGGTGAATGTAGATCATCAACAATCAGGTAAATCCTAAATATATATACGTGTATATATATGTATATACGTAAGTACATCTTTGTGATCCTGTCAATGTATTGCATCAGTATGCACCAGGATTTGGTGAGAGGGTTCTTTAGGAACGCGAAAGAGATGGTTAGGGTAGGAGGCGAAATTCATATAACGCATAAGACAGCATATCCTTTCTCCAAATGGGAGATTGTGGATTTGGCTAAAGCAGTGGATCTTCCTATTGTTAAGGAGGTCACGTTTAACATATCAGACTATCCTGCTTATGTTAACGTTAGAGGAAGTGGTAATAGATGTAGTTCCAGTTTTCCTGTCGGAACTTCATCTACTTTCATGTTCAGTAGGGTTATCTAGTGAATCTTACTCTACTTTCTCTGATTTACGTTTTATCCGTTTTAATAATAATGAAGTATGTTTTATTAAGTTTTAATTATATTTATTAAATATTTATAAATATGATGAAATGGATTTTCTCGTATATCCAAATAACGTTGGCTTTCAAACGTTGTAAATAAACATACGTTATTTTTCCATAAATAAATTTATTTTTTCAAAATTAGAAACGAAATTTGAAAAAACCATGTTTGAAACAAAAGTCATGCAATCTTTTTAGTATAAATGGATGAAAATAATAATGTATAGAGAGGTAATTGTGTCTTTGGTTTTTGTTTGGAATGAAATTCGTTCGTTTAGGGCTTCTGCATTGACTGAAAAAAAAAAGAAATGGCATAAAGAGTATTGTGAATAATGGTAGATAAACGTTTGAGTGTTAAAAATGATGGGAGATGATAAAAACTAAGACTTACAAATAATTTTTTATGTTACTTTAAATATGTGACATGATTTAAATCATACCGATTCGAACTCGAACAAATACTAAAATTTGATTTCATAACTTAAATAAATTATTATTTCCAAATAAATTAGTATTTGTATGATTAAAATATAATTTAATGAAATGAACCAATGAAAAAAAAATTATTAACAATTATTTAATAAGAATGATTTATAATATAAATTTTTTCCAAAACATTCATACATTATGAAATATTTTAATAGAATCATATATGAAAAAGTAAAATTTATTATTAGTGTTTATATGGTTTTTTAAAATAATTCATATTTCAAAAAAATTGGGTTTAAAAAAGACGTGCAAATCAGGCAGGCACTGAATGCCAACGTGTTGATATCTAATCCAAAAACATATCGCGTACCAAAGTGTATACGGATTCTTTTGTTTATTTTATATATATTTTTCATTAGATTTATTTTTTCAACAAATTTGAGGATAAATTCGAGCTGATGATATAAGTTGTATATTTATATATCCTCTTTGTTTAATATTCTTTTTTTTTCATTTTTAAAATCAGAGTCCAATTTCTTTCAACTTAAAATACAATATTCTGAAGTTATAATTATTCATAATGGTTAAAGTATTTAATAAATAGGATTGAACTTTCCTAGTTATTTTTAATAATCTCTCATTGACAGATATATTCATACAAGTGACCACTAAAAACAACTCTAATACAAAACTTTAATTATAAAATTTATTAAAATTAAAAAAATATCAAATAAAGATTAACCATCAGGTTGAAAGACTGGATCCCACCCAAAATCAGTAGGTCCTCTTGCAGGAACTATCTTACCCTACAACATCAACTTCCATGATCAAAAGAATAACACAAAACATTCGCTTTGGCTTGGAAATGACCGTATCTTCCATGTGTGGAAATATGGACAACAACTTCTAACAGATTCAGAGAGTTTGATGTTAGAGCAGTGACAATGTGCAACCTACCGGAGTTTTCCCCACAAATGTTAGAGGTTCAGCACCAGGCCCTAGTGAGAATGAGAATGCACACAATGCATAAGCCGATTTGTCTTCATATGCCATCAGTAAGTTGTTCAGACCTAGATTGGCAGCAAACACACACTGTAGTTTCAGAAGAACATGAATCGAATGAAGAACGATGTGAAACATGGTCAATTAATAGATTATCAATTAATAGATCATTTAGAGATAGCATAAAGCTTCTAAAATTACAATCTAAAAATTTCTACAATGTATCTTTCCCTGCTAGCCTTCACTTCCACAGATATACTACAACCAAGTACTCGGATTAAAAACCAAATGTGATATATTAATGTGTGCTACGAGTTGAAAACAAACTTGAATAGAGCGGTTTTTGGTGATGTATGTGTTGCATTAGATTACAAGTAACCAAAACCTAGAAACTTTTAAGCTATTTATCGGAGAGGTCAAATGCAACAAACACAAGCAAAGGGAAAAATCAAAAAGTGAAGTGACAATATGTTCACTGGTAACAACAAAAGCGACAAACACAAGCATTAGAACATTCTCAGAGATGTAAGTGTTCTTCTCTAACACCGGTAACAACAAAAGCGACTAAACCCGAGACGCAAAGCAACCTACGCTAGAAGCAAACAAATTAAGAAATTAGATAGACTACTTAAAAAAGGTGCATGGCCATGTGCTACTTCAAGTGTCGTGATTCCAAACGACCATATATCTGCTCTGTACACAGGCTAGTGTCTAAAGGAGACCACCAGAGTAAATCATTGAGAAAGAAATGCATAGAAACAATAAGTAAGATAACATCGACTCACTTGAAGTCATATCAATGCAATTGTTGCATAACTTCCGGAGCCATCCTGTGCAGACAAGCATGAGATGGCAAATTTAGGTCAAATAAAAATCTAAAGACATTAATAAAGATAAGAAAAAGTACAAGCAAGGAGTTCCAACAAATGTATTTCTCGAACGGTGTGTAGCCCTAGTATCGAACATGCAAACAGAGACTCCAAAATCAACTAACTTATGGGTACCATTAGAATCAATTAAAATGTTTCCAGCCTACAAAAATAAGTAAACATATATTGATAACAATGATGAGGCAACAATACCAAGGGACAGATATAGGCAATAAATCAAAGACAACAAGACAAAGAACAGTAATAGTAACCAAAATATCCATAGAAAAAGAGGGAAAAGTACTGAAAATATACCTTTACATCCCTATGAATATGCACGTGAGCATGGAGATAAATAAGAGCTTTCAGAGTCTCATGGAGTAACGTAGCTTTAAAAAGTTTCTCAAATCCATCTTGAAAAGCAGACTTCATTATTTGGAGACATGATCCTCCGGCCATGTAAGGCATCATAACCCAGAGGTGATGCCCAGTGGTAAAGGAACAATATGCTCGTAACAAAATAGGATGATCAATAAGATTCATCATTTGAACCTCCCGTCGGATGCCATCGTACATGCATGTAAACATTCATTTCAGATTAAACATAACAAAAATCTAAAATTATTCTGATTAAAAAAGATTCATAATGCTTCCACTTTTCCAGATCAAGAACCTTGATTGCAACTGCTTCATTAAGAGGAATGCATATAGCTCTGTACATAGTGGCGCTAACACCATCACCTACTCCTTTGAATAACTTGTAGTCTTTTGCATTGAGAGGAAATCTTTTCTCTGAACCAGACTGATAAGCCCATGGAAATATATGTTAGGAAGAGAAGGAATCAGCTACTGCAACAGGGAAATATTGAAACAGAAGCAGCAAGGGAATATAGAAGAAGCAATAAAGGACTGCGTATGGTTTTTCGGAGGCTGAAACGGTACGTGGTTTATTTTGTTATAGTGTCATTGTTGTTTTTTCAATTGCAGGACTGTAAGCTTTGTGCAGGTAGGAGTTGTCTATCTTAGGGGTGTAAAAAACAGCCCGAGCTCGCGGGCCCACACCCGCCCGAAATACGCGGGCTCGGGCTGTAAAATTGGCAGCCCGAATGAAACCGGGCCTTCGGGCTCGGGCCGACCACAAAGCCCGTTTGAAACGAGCTCGGCCCGTCGGGCTTCGGGCCAGGCCGGGCGGCCCGATCGTTTCCCTAAAACAGCTTCGTTTTTGTTCCCGATTCTCTCTCTCGTTCCTCTCTCTCGTTCCCGATTCTCTCTCTCTCTCTGGTTTCTCGTCGTTTTTGTTCCTCTCTCTCTCTCGTTTCTCATCGCCGGACGACCTCTCTCTCTCGTTTCTCATCGCCGGCCGACCTCTCTCTCTCGTTTCTCATCGCCGGCCGACCTCTCTCTCTCGTTTCTCATCGCCGGCCGACCTCTCTCTCTCGTTTCTCATCGCCGGCCGACCTCTCTCTCTCGTTTCTCATCGCCGGCCGACCTCTCTCTCGTCGTTTTTGGTGTTTTATCGTTGGTGAGTCTCTCTCGTTTCTCATCGTCGTTTTTGGTGTTTATTGCAATTGCTTATCTATATGATCGAGAACCCTAGACATCCCCGGGGCCCGAGCCTCTCTCTCTCTCGTCGTTTTTGGTGTTGTATCGTTGGTGAGTCTCGAAAAACCTAGATTACTACTTCTGTGTAGCTATAATCGAAAAACCCTAGATTCTGCTTTCTGAAAACTATATAAGCAATTGAGTGGAGTGGATAATAGACTGTCAATACCATTCTCCAAGCTGTGAATTTGTTCCAAACTCCAGTAGACAAATCGGGTAATTATTAGTTTACTGTCCGTCTCAAGTAACATAAAAAGTGAGATCATATGTTACTCTCTCTGGTATCTGCAGAGGCTGACCGCATACGCAAAGAATACGTTATATAGATTTGCAGTGATACGCATAGCTGCCGCTCTTAGTATAATTTATAAATATGTTTTTATTGCAGATTGCAAATGGACGATAATTTTCGTCATGCTGAAAACCAAACGGTAGATGAGCAAATAATAGATGATTATGTTCAACAAACGATAGAAGATCACGACGACGGAGACGATCAACCTACTCCTCAAGTAAGTGGTTCTTCTAACAAAAGAAAAAGGTCTGATGTTTGGGCACATTTGATTACTATAAATAGTACTCAAACCAAATGCAAATATTGCGATAAAGTGTTATCCGCAATATCAAGTAAAGGTACATCACATTTAAAACGTCATGTGGATAATTGCAAGTCTAGACCTAGAACCAACAATCCATTGGAAATGTTGATTGATTTTGATGGAAAGGTGAGGGCAAAGAAACTAGATCAGCTCACCTTTAGAGAAAAACTTGCTAGGTGCATAATTGCTCATGAGTTGCCATTCTCATTCATTGAGTACCCGATGATTAGAGAGTTGATTTATTATCTAAACCCGGATGCGAAATTTATATGTAGAAATACTCTGATGGCTGATTGTTTGCAATTGTATGAGCGTGAGAAACAGTTGCTGAAAACTGAATTAGGAATGGTTCGTAGTAGAATTTGTTTAACTACGGATCTTTGGACCGCAATAAGCCATGAGGGATACATATGTGTAACAGCACATTATGTTGATAAAAATTGGCATTTGGCTAGTAAGATATTGTCTTTCACGACTATACCTCCTCCGCATACTGGACTAGAAATATCAAACAAGATAATCGCTTGTTTGAAGGATTGGGGTATTGAGGATAAAGTGTTTTCGATTACCGTAGATAATGCTACATCTAATGATAGTTTGATGTCCATCTTAAAACATCGCATGCAACCACAAAATTTGTTGATGTGCAAGGGAGAATACTTTCATGTAAGATGTAGTGCACATATATTAAATCTTATTGTGCAAAGTGGATTAAAAGTGATTGAAGGTGCATTACAAAAGATCAGAGAGAGTGTGAAATATTTAAAAGGATCTGAGTCGAGGATGAGAATGTTTAAAGAATGTGCGGAACAACATGGAATTGAAATTGGGGTTTCTTTATCTATGGATGTTAGCACTCGTTGGAATTCAACTCATGTTATGCTTGATAGTGCTCTGAAGTATCAGAATGTTTTTGTTAGTCTTGCATTGATTGATAGCAATTATAAGTGGTGTCCAACGAACGAAGAATGAAATAGAGGGGAGAAGATACGAGATTTTTTAAAACCGTTTATGGATATTACTACTCTGATTTCGGGATCAACTTATCCAACTGCCAACATGTATTTTATGAAGATTTGGAAAATTGAAATGCTTTTGAGAAAGTATAGGGAGAATGAAGATGAAGTCTTAAAGAATATGGCTGAAAAGATGCAAGCCAAATTTGACAAATATTGGGATAGTTATAGTATCATTCTCTCAATGGTAGCTGTTCTCGATCCGAGAATGAAAATGCAATTACTGAAATATTGCTACGATTCCCTTGATGAGAACACAAGTCAAATGAAAATTGATGAAGTTCGAAGTAAGATGTTTTCGCTTTATGAAGAATACAAAATCAAATTTGGAGTTCCTACATCTTCGACATCCTCTCAAAACACCAGCAAGAAAACGACCAAAGGCTGTAGTTCGAGTTATTTTGATGTAAGTTGTTTCTTTTATATTCATCATTTAATATTTGGTTTCTTTATATAAATTTTTTATTATTTATATTTATAGGATATTGTTGATTTCGACGATAAAGTATCGTCTTCAGATGATGGATTAGGATCAGGTTTGGATAGATATCTAAGAGATCCTAAGATATATGTGCAACGAAATTCGGATTTGGATGTCTTGCATTTTTTGGAAGTCTGAAATTTATGATAAAGAACTTTCGTTAATGGCGTCCGATATTTTAAGCATTCCTATTACCACGGTTGCTTCCGAGTCTTCATTTAGTGCTGGTTCGAGGGTGCTTAACAAATATCGAAGCCGCTTGTTGGCTTCTAATGTTCAGGCGTTAATTTGTGCTCGTTCATGGCTATTTGGTTATTCCGAAGTTCGTAAGTATCTATTTATTATTTGATTTTCATATTCATTATTTGATTTCGTATCATTTATTCATTGTCTTGTTAAACAATTACAAGTACTGCTAACTTGACTACTTCTTCTAGCGTTGCCACCACGACAATAGCTACGACGACGGAGGAAGATATGCAAGTTCATATGTTTGAATGTTGAAGACTTTTATTTGTCCGTTAAGACTTTTGATTATGTAATACTTTTATTTTTATGTTAGTTTGACAATTTAATGATTTCGAACGTTTCTAATGTAATTCAGAAGACTTTTATTTATCAAAAGATGTTTTAGAATGAATTTTTATATTAGCCCGTGGGCTGCCCGAAGCCCGTCCGAAGCCCGTCGGGTCGGGTCGCGGGCCGAAGATTTTCGGCCCGTTTAAAACGGGCCGGGCCCGAACCCGAATGAACCGGGCTGAAACGGGCTCGGGCCGGATTCGGGCCAGGCCGGCCCGTTTGACACTCCTAGTCTATCTGTAATGAAGTATAAATAGAGGGGAAGGGGTGGTTATTTTGGTATGATTGGACAATTATTTTGTATTGGGGAAGGTGTTTGAAGTGGCTCACTCTCTAATCAAAAGCATCACATACCTGTGATTTTCCTTTGATTTTCAATAAAATATTGTCAGTTCCTCTACTGATTCGTATCAAATTGGTATCAGAGCTTCGATTATACATGGATGACGAGAAATTCGGCGCAACTTGGAGATGCGGTGGAGGCGATTAACGAGAGATTGTCGGAGCAGCACCCATTCAATGAGATTCAGAGTAAGGAGATGAGTATGTTGAAGAACACGATGGATGAATTGCAGAAATCGGTGAAGGAATTGGTGAAGGTCATCGGAAAGTTACCTGAGCGCGATAGCCAGCAAAATCCGGCCGATTCTCGCCGGCAACCAGAGGCAGTTGTTTCGCCTGATGTCGCATAGTCTGGGAATGAAAAGCACACAGAATGCCGACATTTACAGAGTATGGAAACATACTGTAAGAAGCTGGAAATACCGGTATTTGATGGAAATGAGATTCTCGATTGGATTTCTAGAGCAGAACGGTATTTTGAAGTAGGGAATTATTCTGAAGAGGAGAAACTGATGTTAGCTACCATGAGCTTAGAAGGAGTTGGTTTACGATGGTACAATTGGAAGAAAACTCGACAAATTTTTACAGAATGGGATGACTTCAAGCTCTGCATATTCAATCGGTTTGGAGGATTTAAAATCGGTTCAGCTAGCGATCGGTTGTTCGTTCTTACACAGACAGCTTCGGTATACGAATATTTGCAAGAATTTGAGGACCTAGTTTCCCAGATTCCTCGTTTACCAGAAAATGTTCTTATAAGCGCGTTCAAGACCTAATTGAAATTCCAAATTAAGAAGGTGTTGCAAGTTCTTAATCCGCAAGGGCTGGAAGAAATTATTGATACAGCTCTACGTTTGGATGATTGCGAGACAGAATCGATGATTCTGGTTCCATCGGAGAGTGATGCGAAACCAGCAAGCTCCCTGAAGCACAGTTTGTTTCAGAGTGCTAGAGGTTTGGGAAGTCAACTGGGCAGTAGAATGAAATTGCCGAGACAAACAGCAGTGAATAATGCTACAGCAAAATCGAATGTTCAAAATTCGATGACTCGGGAAACAAATCAGGAAGGAACGGGAACCAGTCGCATACCTACTTTTCGAAGGTTGTCGGAATCGGAGACGGAGGAAAGACGTAAAAAGGGACTCTGTTTTCGTTGTGATGAACGGTATTTTCATGGTCATAAGTGCAAGCAGCGAGAATTACAAGTAATTTTGTCAAAAGAGGATGAGGAAAATTCGGAAGAGTTGGAAGAGAGTTTTACGGATAACACCGTAAATGAAATGGAAGAAAATACGGAACTAGCGGATAGTGGTCATGATAGACAGTGGCGCTACTCACAATTTCATAGCGAGGAATGTGGTTGAGAAGCTGGTTTAGCACCGGAAAGTACTCGAGAGTATGGCGTATCCTTGGGAACGAGAATGAAAGTTAAATCCATGGGAATTTGTAAGGAAGTGAAGGTGGATGTGCAGGGAACGATTATATCTTGTGATTGTTTACCCCTACGTTTGGACAGTGCCGATCTTATTCTTGGAGTACAGTGGCTTCAGTCTCTCGGACAGATTCGGTTAGACTTTAACAAGCTAGAGATGTCTTACCATCTCGACGGGGTTGAAGTTACGTTACGGGGTGATCCAACCCTTCAAAACACGCTGGTTTCTTTTAAAAGTCTAATCAAATCAATTGACAAGGAGGAACAAGGATTTTTGGTGGAGTTATTCAATATACAAGCTACAAGGAACACTGTGAATGTTCTTCCTGCAGCAATTGATAACATTTTGAATAAATTCACAGACGGAAAACAGCGCCGTCCTTGGAAGACGCTATAGGGCATCGGGTTCGGTACGCCATAGGGCGTCGGGTTCGGTACGCCATAGGGCGTCGGGTTCGGTACGCCAAAGGGCGTCGGGTTCGGTACGCCAAAGGGCGTCGGGTTCGGTACGCCATATGGGGTCGGGTTCGGTACGCCATAGGGCGTCGGGTTCGGTACGCCAAAGGGCGTCGGGTTCGGTACGCCATAGGGCGTCGGATTCGGTACGCCATAGGACGTCGGGTTCGGTACGCCATAGAGCGTCGGGTTCGGTACGCCATAGGGCATTAGAGGTCTGGGTTAGAAGAAACAGAATAGAGGATCGGAGAATCATAGATATAGAGCGTCGGGTTCGGTACACCATAGATGGCGTCGATCGAAGGAGTCTGTCGATGCATGATTTTTTTTTTATGTTTGGGGTTTTGGTTTGAGGTTTTGGTCGAAAACAAAGCGCTAGAAAAAAAACAGAAACCCTAGAAGAGGCTCTGATACCATGTTACGAGTTTCAGAAAGATATGTTCGTGTCTTATTGATTCAATTCCAGCAGTGTTATATAACCATACAACCGAAAACCTTAGGAGAATACTAGCCATAAAGGAGTCTATAGAGAAAGGGAAATTAACATAAATGGTTTAGAGGAGAAAGGGAAATTAACATAAGTGGCTCGGAAAAGATATTCCCGAGATATCTCTAACAATTAACAAAGGTAGATCATGAAATCAGCCGCGTTTCAAACCATTCAGTTTACATTGAGAAAAATAATAATATACCTTTTAGTCAGGTAAAACGATAAAAAAAGTTAGATTTTTTATTTTACCCGCATAACATTTATTATACTTATCCGAGTAATAGTTTCAATTTAAAAAGAAGAAGATAAGGTGATTAATTGATTTAATTTGGAATTAACGAAGGGATTACGAATGGTTGATGAATGCACTTCGGTTTACATAAAACACGAAGTCCAAAGAGCCAAAATTAAAGAAACATTTAAAGCCACGTCTTTGACCAGTACGTATGCATGCATGCATGTAATATAAATATATGTGTTCTCAGGGGAATACACAGACAGAAGGTTAGGTTTGGAGATGGAATATAGGACTGAAAGATGGATAAAACATTACAGTAGTAATCATCAGATATTACTTGTGGGAGAAGGCAACTTCTCTTTCTCTTTATGTTTGGCCAAAGCATTTGGCTCTGCTTGCAACATCACTGCCACCTCCCGCGACACTCGAGGTATATATATATATATATATATATATATATATATCAAAACGATTACATCTGTACAAACCTGACCTAACAAGAAATATCATAATATATATCTATATATGTGAAGTTCCAATGTTGTCTTCTGTACGATGAATGTGAATATTGATAATTCTCTAGAGGAGCTTGAAAGATTATATGGACGCGAAGCATTGGAGAACGTTGAAGAATTAAGGGCTCTTGGCTGCACAATCTTTCATGGAATTAATGTTTTAACTATGAGCCGCGACCTTAATCTAATTTCCAAAAGATACGATAGGATCGTCTTTAACTTTCCTCATGCTGGGTTCTTCGGGTGGAATCAATGTGAATTCTCAATGATCTGGTAATTCCTATATACATATATATATATATATATATTCATATATAGGTAAATGTATGTGATACAGTCAATATATTGCACCAGGATGCACCAGGGTTTAGTTAGAGGGTTCTTTAGGAACGCGAAAGAGATGATTAATGTAGGAGGCGAAGTTCATATAACGCACAAGACAACATATCCTTTCACCAAATGGAAGATTCAGGATTTGGCTAGAGCAGCGGGTCTTCCTATTGTTAAGGTGGGCATGTTTAACAGATCTGACTATCCTGGTTATGTTAACGTTAGAGGAAGTGGTTACAGATGTAGTTCCAGTTTTCCTGTCGGATCTTCATTTACTTTCATGTTCAGTAGGTTAAGGTTTATGAAATCCATTTCATAAACCTTAACCTACTACTGTATTCAAATCCATTTCATGTTCAGTGGTTACTCTACTTTCTCTGCTTTACGTATTATCCGTTTTAATAATAATGAAGTATGTTTTATTAAGTTTTAATTATATTTATGAAATATTTATAAATATGATGAAATGGATTTGAATATAGCTGAATCAGATATCAAATGCCCTAGTCTGTTTTGTTCCACTCAAGACATTTAAGCGGATGAAGAAAATTTAGATATTAGACAACCCTAATAGTTTGCATCATATACCTTTTGTTAAAAAAAATTCTAAGTTTTTATTGATTGAATGTATTTTTTCTTCCAATTTAGATTTTTGCATTCTTCAATTATTAAGTAATGGAACATTTAAATGCAAATTTGATCGAATGGTTATATTATTATTTGATCGAGTTCTTTTAAAAAAAAAAAAATTGGTCTTTAAAATATACGTCAAATGTTGATGTTTTAATTGCAAATTCTTCAATTATCATTGTGAGTAAATAAGATTTGAATCTTTTTTGCTCTAACCTTTGTTATCGGTTTTTGAAGATTATATATTGCATTTGTGGTTTATTCTCATCATAAAAAGTTTTAAAACAATAATTAATTTTGATAATAATTGAATACCGATTTACTATTATTTGAATAAAAAAAGAACGGATCGGTTTTTGAAGGTTATATATTGCGTTTGTGGTGTCGTTCTCATCACAAAAGGTTTTAAATCAAACATTTATTTTGTTAATAATCGAACGTCGATTTACGATTATGTCAATAAAAGAGAGTGTGAGAGATGACGAAAACAAAATGAACGAATGATTTGTAAAAAAATAAAAGGAGGAAGAGAGAGGTGGCATAAAAAAATAGATTTGTAGTTTTTTGGTTTAGATTAAAAAGTATAATAATAATAATTTTATAATAAATTCTGAATTAAAATTGGATACTCATCGAGTTTGATATCAAACGAATTACGATGTTGATGGAATTAATTTACCCACCAATTCTAATACTATCAATCTGGTAAATAATAATAATAATAATAATAATAATAATATATTTTTATTCGCCCGAAGAAATGTTGACTTTTACATGAAAGTAGCTTTGACCATCATCATATTCCAATCATTCCAAATCTCGAAGACTGTTAAAAAAAGTTGAAGCCATTTTCTCACAGATTATTTCTCAGGCAATCTTCTGAAACTGTTAACGGTTTCAAATTCAGCCATTTTATCTTCAGAAATCATATAGACATTGGGAAAAACGCCAATTGAAATCCCAATTCGATTGAATTTGGGACGAGACACTAAGCCCTAAATTCAAACAGCGGAATTGAAAAATACTCTAAGAGTGATAGGGAAAACCAGAATGCGGCGGAGGCGGCGGAATTCTGACGCCGTAGAGACCTCTTCTTCCGCAATTAGCTCCGACGACGGTAGGATCGCAGGCATGGATGACGTCCTTGACCTTGTGAAAGCCATCCTTGAAGACGCCGAAGCCAAAGACGAGACCGATGAGGATAACGACCAGAATCAAGCAAGTGCAGAGCATGCACGTTCTACCTCCACAACACATCTTCGTGATTCGTGTCCTTCACGCGCCGCCGTCTATGATATCGGAGATCTGGAGATTCGAGGTTTTCTGCTGAGTTAGGGTTTAGAATGGTGGCTTCAAAACAACGCCAGAGAGAGAGAGAGAGAGAGAGAGAGAGAGAGAGATTCTCAGACTCTGTCTTTGCGAAATTCAGGTATTATCCTCTCACTGGCTTCGGATTATTATTATTATTATTATTATTATTATTATTATTATTATTATTATTATTAACCATTTTCATTATTAATTTAATTGTAATTTATTATTATAAAATTTTAGTATAATAACCTCAACATATAAATTTCTAAATAAAATATCATTTTATCATCCTTTAATAATTTTAATATAATATGATAATTTACTAGCAGCCCACAAACCTATTTTATAATCTGTAAACTTTATAAGTTACAAAAAATTCTATATAAATAAATGTCGAAGGAGAATGTTTTGAATCGAAACTTTTTTACCAACTATTTTAACAAAAAAAAGGGTGATATACCATTTTTGTACTCGGATTTTTTTTTCTTTTTTAGGTGTTTGTTGTATATATTTTTACCTAATAATGTTTTTTAAAATAAAAGGTAATTTTTATTAATAATAGCTTTGTATTAAATGTTTGTAATGAGATTCCACGTACAAAATAGGGATTTTTCTCGTATATCCAAATAACGTTGGCTTTCAAACATTGTAAAAAATACGTTATTTTTACTAATTATACTTTATTTTTTAATTTATAATTAGTTTCCTTTTGTATTATATGGCCGAGGTTGTTTTATATATTTTGTAACGGTTGGAATTTATATCTTATTAAAATTCTGGGTCATTTATGTAAAATTCGAAAAATAAGAGGTGAAACTGAAATATTATTGGGCTCAGTTGATTTATATGAAACTATAAGTTCAGAACAAGAAAGGTCAAATATATAAGACCCCTATATGCA
Organism: Gynandropsis gynandra; assembly: GCA_036759665.1. NCBI lineage: Eukaryota > Viridiplantae > Streptophyta > Magnoliopsida > Brassicales > Cleomaceae > Gynandropsis > Gynandropsis gynandra. The sequence continues at coordinate 61,266,213 of CM071863.1, forward strand.
ATTTACGTTCACAATAAAAACAGAGACGTGACAGCCATTTGCAGTTTTTAGATAATTGAATCCGACTGCTTGCCGTTTTTTTCTTTCATCAGTAAAACTTAGGGGTGTCATTCGGGCCGACTCGACCCGAACTCGATTGTGGACACCGGGTTTGGGATGGCTCGACCCGAGCCCGGCCTGGTCTCGCTTGTGGTCCGGTGAAAATGGGTTTGGGTCGGCCCGTCCCGAGCTTGGCCCGTACTCGCTTGTGGCCCGGTGAAAACCTAGCGGTCCGAAACCCAGCGGATCAGACCGAAAAAATTTCGGACTATTATAAAACCCGAATCCGAAGTTCCGATTTCATCTTCTGGTTCGAGCCCGTTAATTTTCGGACGAATTTCTGATGACCCGCAAACCCGAACTCGATTTTGCCACTCCTAATAAAACCCGTTCCTATGGGGCTTGAGTTGAATCGGGTCGGGTCGGGTATTAAAATCGAAGAACATCGTCGTCTTTTTGTCATCTGCGAGATAAACCTCGCTTAAACCTAGAGAGTTGCAGAAATCATGATTCGAGTGGTGGGATCGGTTCTGAAGAGGAACAAGGAAGTCATTAATGGAGTTTTACAAGGTTTTCGAGGTACAACATCATCATTTAGGGTTGCCGCTGTTGCTTCTTCTCCTCCGTCTTCTTCTCTAGCACGAAGCTCCTTCCATTGCTTCCGATCCCTTCATAAGGTTCTTTACACCTTCTTTTATCTTCATTTATTCGATTCCATTATTAGATTTGAGCATTGCCAAACCTGAAATTGTTGGTTTAGATAGAAAATTTCTGATGATTTCATCAACGATTTCATCAATGGGCTCGTATTAGAAATGCTCAGATCTGGGAGACGATTTTTGTATTTGCCTTGACGCTGGAGTATTTGCTGCCATGGAATGATGCATTCTGTGTATAGTATTGCTTCATATGTCTATGAGACGTCCCTTAGTGTATGGTTCGATGTATATTGATTCCGATTTGATGTTTTGTGAAGATTCAAAATCCGGCGTGCTTGAGAAATTTGTCGACCGCAGCAACCACTGGGACAGTAAGTAAAGAAGGTCTGAAGCTGCTGGTCACTGGAGGACCCCAAGGTCAGAAATGGGTTGGGATTTGGCTATTTGGTTCTGCAGCATGGGTTTTCAGTATGGTGGTACTAGGTGGAATTACTCGATTGACTCGATCTGGCTTGTCAATGACTGACTGGAAATTCACTGGACAACTTCCTCCTCTTTCGAATAAAGAATGGGAAAAGGAATTTGAGAAATATAAGCAGTCACCTGAATACAAACGGTAAGCGAACAAATTAGTTAAACGTGTAATAGAATGCTGTTCGTTAGAATGGATCGTGAACGTGTGAATGTTGTTGGTTTCGGATTTACACTTTGCAGTGTGAACAGAGGAATGAGTCTTGAAGATTTTAAGTTCATATATTGGATGGAATATGCTCATCGAATGTGGGGAAGAGGATTAGGAATCATGTTTGCATTACCCTTTTCGTATTTTCTCCGTAAAGGATATATTACTCTACGTCTTGGACTTAGGCTCTCTGGTCTATTCGCGCTTGGTGCTGGACAAGGTTTCATTGGTTGGTGGATGGTCAAAAGTGGTTTAGAGGTAAGTATTATATACATACATACATATATGCTTTTGTATGCTTACAAACAGAAGATTATAGTTGGATTGAGAAGATTGTCTTAAGCTTTTTCATACTTAACAGGAGCCGAAAACTGAATATGTTCAACCAAGGGTAAGCCCTTATCGTTTGGCAGCGCATCTGACCTCGGCATTTGCCATATATTGTGGACTATTCTGGACTGCACTTTCTGTAGTTATGCCTGAACCTCCTACTGAATCAATAGCTTGGGTTCAAGGGGCTGCAAAAGTAAAAAGACTTGCATTTCCAGTAAGCTTCATTGTTGGCATTACTGCTATTTCAGGAGCCTTTGTTGCTGGAAATGATGCTGTAAGTTACCATTTCTATTTCTCATCAAACCTTCTCTCTTTGCCTTTCATTAGAACACTGAAATTACACTAATTTCTTAGTTACAGATGGGTTTTTAAGTATTTAGTTATGTGAATTTTAGGGCCGTGCATTCAACACATTCCCTAAGATGGGTGATACATGGATTCCAGATGATATATTTGAGATGAAGCCACTTCTTAGAAACTTTTTCGAGAACACATCAACTGTTCAGGTACCGTAAAATTTACCTATTTACTTCAGTCCACAACCTCACATTTTCATGATAACTTGAATAAACTTGGAAGGGGTGGCCAATTTAGGTTGCTCGGATTTCGTTTCGGGTTCAGGTTGTTCGGGTTCAAAAGTATTGGACCCAAGATAACCCGAATTACATTTGGATATTTGGGTTTTTCGGTTAGTTTGGATTATTCGGGTTATTCAGGTTCGGGTTTTTGTTTTTAGAATTCTTTAGATAATTCGTTTTTTAATATAAAACAAACAAACATTTCAAATATAACATAAATATATATATATATAAGAAAATATACTAATATTTTTTAGTGTTTATATAACTTTTAAAAAATTCAATTTATACTTTTCTGTTGTTTGGTTTTCTCGGGTTCAATCCGAACCCGAACCAGACCGACTCGAACCCGAACAGGTTCTAATTGAACCCATATAAGTTTTTAGAGTAACCCATATTCCAAACAATTCGAATTGTTCGGATCAATCATATTCGGATCGATCCGGGTAACCCAGATTGGCCACCCCTACTTGAAATACACCATATGCAAAAGTTAAAAGCTAAAACTTGGCTTTGATCTTGGCTCAATTACAGCTTGATCATCGAATCCTCGCAACAACAACATTAATTGCAATTGGAAATATGTGGTGGGTCACTAAGAAGTTAAACATACATCCAGCCATTCGAATGTTAATCGGAAGTACAATGGGAATGGCTGCTGTTCAGGTTATTTATCTTTATTTAACACCTCATTTTAATATACTCTTCCAATATCTATTTTAAATATGAACGCCATTGATGAATTTTACAGGTTACATTAGGTGTATCAACTCTCCTTAATTACGTTCCAGCTTCACTTGGAAGTGCACATCAAGCAGGGGCTTTGACTTTACTCACTCTTATGCTTTTACTTAATCATACTGTTCGAAAGCCATCCCCTTCTCTTCTCAAGTCTCTTCCTCAAGTTGCTAAAACAAATTTCAGCTAAGTCCAATCCAATCTCCCCTTTAATCAACTAAATGATTCTTTACAATTTATGACCCAATTCATCAGGATTTGGAAATGGTTATATATATATATATATATATAGACTGATGTATATATAGTCTTCTCCTATTGTAAGATTCATTGCAATAACAAAGCAAGAGGCCATAGTTGAAATTTCTATTTATGTTATGGAAAGTCTAGGATTTGTTCGTTCATGTTCTTCTATATATATATATATATAGACTGATATATATATAGTCTGCTCTCATTATAAGATTCATTGCAACAACAAAGCAAGAGGCCATGGTTTCTATTTATGGTATGGAAAGTCTAGGGTTTGATCGTTCATGTTCTTCTAGTTGGTCCAAGATGAATGTGAGAGTTAAGGGGATATTATATAGGAAAATGATTAGAGAGGTTACTTGTGGAACAAGTCAAAATGACGATGGATGATGGTGATGATGATATTACATATTTTTATGTCATTTCATTAATATATATATATGTATATATCATATAACCCTCATGTACCATCAAAGACCAAATTTCAAATTTTAAGGTTCAAGAAAACGCTAGGCGCCAGGTGAATGTACAATCATCGTTTAGTGTCCAAAGTGCCTAGATGCCTAGAGTGTATATATATATATATAATTATAATCTAAATATTTAATTTGAAACACTTATAAATAAATAAATCACACATATGAATAAATAATTTTAGTATTTATAAAAAAATATTTGTAAATATTAAATTCACAATATAAAATTTGCGACGACAAACAATATCACAAAAAACAAAATACAAAAAATGGATGTCGAGTGATGACGATCTTAGACCAAGGCAAGGGCGAATGTGAGAGATGAAGCCGTGGTGGAGATGAAACAAAGACGAATATGAGAAATAAAAGCAATGAGATGAAAACGATGATAAAATACGAGAAACGATGGGGATAAGAAAACAAGGATGAAGATAAAGACGTCGATTATAGACGAAGGCGAGGACGAGAGACTCAAGGAATTTGATAGACGAGAGACAATTCAATAGATATAAATGCTTTAACGTTTTTTAGAACATATGAATTATTCGAGTTCTCTTTCTCTTTTTTTAATCCGCTTTAGAAATTCAAAAAATAATAATAAATTAATTGAAAAGGCATATCGAATGCATTTATATCATTAGAATATTTGGGTTAATTTTATTTTTACATATATGAATACAAATAAGAGAATATATTGCAATAAAATAAGGAAAAAAAAGAGGAAAAGGGTTGACCGAGTGTTTATTATTATTTTTTTTATAAACACGCACATGCACATATACATACCGTTTCTTTCATCTCTTCATATGCTTTTAAATAATTGAAGGTATTTATATAATTAAAATGTATAATTTTATTACGTATCTCATACATACATAAATAAAAAATGAGACAAAATATTGCAAAAATAAAAAAGAAAAAAGAAAAAAAAAAGAAAAAAAAGAGGATGTGCATGTGGTTGACCAGGCGTTTAGTTGGTGACCTACCTGCCATCATTCACACGCTCAACGGCGTTGAATTATTTTAATTATGTCATGAACTTTTGATGTCTTTTTATTTATTTATTATCCTTTATATATGCTTCACTCGAAGCTTTTTTTTCCTCGACAATACATTATACAACACCTTATATACATATACATATATACACAAATATATATATTATCATTATATTCCGGAATATATATACATTCATTTCGGATCTTTCAAGAGTTAATTAGTAATAAGAATTTCTGAAGCTTAATCCCATTTTTGTCTCTTCTTCCACATTATTATCGGTTGCTGAACAAAAGGTGAGCCTTTTTACTGCTAATATATAGCTAATTTGCATTGTTATTTGGAATTATAAAGCTTATACAATTGATAAGTATTTTTTATTTATTTATAGTTACACATTATATGAGACTCTCATCCATAATTAAAATTCATAAGGGTTTGTGTATTTATTTATTTATTTATAATTCAACAATTTAGGAATCGTATGTATAAAATATATTATTAACGGACATTGTGTTGAATGTTAAATACATATAAATTTATTTACATGAATACGTTTGCCATTTCGAAAAATAATATCATGAAAAAGATTTGACAGTAATCACTGTAATATTAAGGAAAAGAAAGCCAAGAGTTATATGAGAAAAAGAAAAGAGGTTGCATTATTGTGTAAACATTTTACGGAGTGAAATAAAATTTCACGTTAATGTATAATATAAAAATAGAACAGATTTTTTATATATTTTAATGACATTGTAAGTGACGATGATTATATATATATATATAGGTTAAATCAACAAATGTGATGTATCATATAAACTTATATATAATTAATTATTCCACCAAAACATTTTTAAAAAGATAGAGAGAGATGTAAAGGTGGTGGTGGGGAGTAACATGGGAAATGCAGTTGATCAATATATATATATATATACATATTCTAATAAATTTATTCGGATATATATGTATGTATATATATATATATATAAATCCAGGAAAATATGTAATATTACCCTCATAATTATCATGAGTTATGAGACTCGTTTTGACTTGTCCCGCAAGTAAATGGTATGGTGATATGTTATCATGGATCTGTTTATGTGTTCAGTTCCCATATCTAATGAACTATCATAAGACTTTCTAATATTATGTTGGAAATCAAACCAAACCCAAAACTCTAATTCCAAAATCAAAACTTTGTAATATTATGTTGGAAATGAAACCAAACCCGAAACCCTAATCCCAAAATCAAAACTTTGTAATATTATGTTGGAAATCAATACAAACCCAAAACCCTAATCCCAAAATCAAAACTTTGTAATATTATGTTGGAAATCAAACCAAACCCTTTAATCCCAAATCAAATACTTTGTAATATTATGTTGGAAATCAAACCAAACCCAAAACCCTAATCCCAAAATCAAAACTTTGTAATATCATGTTGGAAATGAAACCAAACCGGAAACCCTAATCCCAAAATCAAAAACTCTGTAATATCATGTTGGAAATGAAACCAAACCGGAAACCCTAATCCAAAAATCAAAACTTTGTACCATTATGTTGGAATCAAACCAAACCCAAAATCAAAACCAGAAACCAGAGTCTGCAGTTTTGTCTTTTCTGGATTTTAATAAATGGTTTCAATATCTTTACAATGGATCAGTTAAATTCATCAAAAAAACAGCAGAGGCGAGAGATGGGTCGGATTCCATGTTGCGAGAAGGATAACGTGAAGAGAGGGCAATGGACTCCTGAAGAAGACAACAAATTAGCTTCTTACATCGCTCAACATGGAACGCGAAACTGGCGTCTCATCCCTAAGAACGCCGGTCTCCAACGTTGCGGCAAGAGTTGCAGGCTGCGTTGGACCAATTATTTGCGTCCCGATCTGAATCACGGCCAGTTTTCAGAGGCGGAGGAGCATACTATTGTCAAATATCACTCTGTCCTTGGAAATCGGTACGTATACATGGCCATAGGTTAGCCAATCCTGGTTAAACGGATCGACCTGAACTGTACCTATCCGAATCGTTTGGAATATGAGTTAGACTAAGAATCCATTCAAATTTCAGAATCCATTCAGATTCGGGTCGATCTGGTTCGAGTTCGGATAAAAACCGAGAAATCCGAACAATCCAATTTTAAAAATAAAAATAAAAAATATAATTTAAATTTTTTAAAGTGTATAATCACTAAAAAATATTGGTATATTTTCTTTTATATATATATATTTATGTTATTTTTGATATTTTTATTTTGTTTTATATTAAAAAATGAATTGTCTAAATAATTCTAAAACCGAATAACCCAAATTATGTATAATATCTGAAAAATCCAAATCCGAATAACCTGAACAATCCAAATATCCAAATGTAATTCAGATTATTTTGGAATCAATGCTTTTGAACCCGATCAACCCGAACCCGAACCGAAAATATTCGGTTCAATTTGGGTTCATTTTTTTCAAAAACCGAGGAACCCAAACCCGAACCGAAACTATTCGGTTCAATTCGGGTTCATTTTTTCAAAAACCGAAAAATCCGAACCCGAACCGAAAACGAGGAACCGAACCCGAACCCGGATTGGCTATGTAAACATGGCCAATGTTAGATACTTCAGATTCTCCTCTTTTGTTTCTTGCTGAAGACGGAATAGTTTCTTGTGATACAAGTAATCTGATGAAACATATTTTTGGATATTCCTACAGGTGGTCACTAATTGCAGCACAACTTCCTGGAAGGACAGACAATGACGTGAAGAACTATTGGAACACAAAGCTAAAGAAAAAGCTGTCGGGCATGGGGATCGATCCCGTGACCCACAAGCCATTCTCACATCTAATGGCAGAAATCACTACTACTTTGAACTCTCCTCATGTCTCTCACCTCGCAGAAGCCGCTCTTGGCTGCTTCAAGGACGAAATGCTTCACTTGCTCACCAAGAAACGTGTCGATTTTAACCTAATCAACTTCTCAAACCCTAACCCTAACCCTAACCCTAACCCTAATCATACCTCAGCTAATGTTAACGTGGAATGTAGCGAATTAGGTATGGAGGGTAAGATAAAGGTGGATGTTTTAGACCCGGTTGCGATGAAGCTATGGGACGATGGATCAAATGAATTCGGGAGAATTTCAATGAATGGTTTTTCGTACGGATCGAGTTCTTCGTTTGGGAATGAAGAAGGGAATGGTGGGTCGGGTTCTCCCGGAGGAACGGAGGCGTGGAGGAGTCATGGCGGTGCTACGGTGGCGGTGGGGCCAAAAATGGAGGAAGAAATAGGATCGGAAAGTGGAATGAAAGGAGAACAGATGATGATGATGATGAGGAATAATGTGTTTAACGTTGATAGTGTTTTGTGGGATATACAAACCGATGATGATCTTCTTAATCAAATGGTTTGATTTCTCTTGAGATTTTGGAAATCTCAATCATATCATCATCAGGTTGTTTGTTGGTTGAAGGGATATTGATAATAATAACAATAATAATAATAATAATAATAATAATAATATTCTATGTAAATAAAAGTTGATCTTTTCATATACCATTTGGAATAAAATTTAACTTTGGTCCTAATTTCTATATTTTAAAAAATAAATAAACCATATATTTCTCTGTCTATTCTTTCGAATCAATTCATTTTTTAATTATAATTCTATTCTTCCGAATCGACCCGATTTTTTATTCGAGTGTAAATATCGATGAAATAGAAAACCGATGATTCAATTTTAATCGAAATTGACTCGATTTTAATCCAAATTAATCTGATTTTGATCATTTTTTTTATCTAGTTAAATTCCAAAATTTAAACGAGTAAAGAAGAACAAAAACCTTCTTCTTATGACCTTGATATTCCCTGCTATGGAGGCTCTTGAACGGAATCGTCTCCTCCATGTTTGCCTCTTCCTCTACCTCCGACGAACCTTTTTTTCGTTGCATAAAACGCAGCGTTTGGATGATTCCGGTACAGAGTATACCGATCCAAGAAAATAAACCGGTTTCCGGTTTTCACAGTAAAATCGCATGAAAAAAGCCCAGGCCCAACAACATGTAACGCGGGTTCAA
>CM071863.1:61275493-61316610 GCA_036759665.1 Gynandropsis gynandra
CTTCCGATCTCCGGTGACTCTACTTTTCGCGACGGTGGTTATTCGTGGGTGAAGTTGTTGTGGAGGTAAAAGCCATCGAGATGATGATGATGACGTCCCTCGGAAGTGGAGGAGGAGGAGGCGGCAGCGGCAGCGGCGGCGCTGGAGGTGGTTCCGGAGGTAGGTTTATGACGTACACGCCGTCTCCGTCGGTGGCTTCGTTGGCTACTCAGTCACCTAACATCTCCGGTGGTCTCCGATCACAACCCTCAGTCTTGGTTGAGCAGGAAAAGTAAGTAAATCTTAGTTTACTCTTCTTATGTTACTGTTAATTGATGTATCTGCTGATAGATGTGGATCTTTGTTTTACTTCTGAGATCTTTCCGGAAAATCTGGATATGTCTTGATCGGTTTGATTTTGGATTCATTTTGAGTATGCTAGGATCTGAATTTCTATGCAGATGCGGTGATCGAATTCCGATGTTTTCAGCTCTTAGCTTTTCGATTTAAGTGTAGATTTCTCTAAAGTTTAATCCATTTCAGTTTTGCTTCAACGCAGTTAGTTCGATTATGCCAATCAAGCATTGGATTGGCAGCTTCTTAAGATCTAGCAGAATCATTGATTTTGTAAATTCCTTTTTTGTGTATTCATGAATCATTGATTAGATCCCTCTCACGAAACGAAGTTGCCTTGATAACTGGATTCTGATGTTTGAGGATATGCCTAACAAAATGAGTAGTAGATCTAGTCAAACTGTTTATGAATTGAGATCGAATAGTTGAATCTAATCGAGATGGATAACATCTGTGTTCATTGTTGAACTTGTTGAGTACAAACATTAGTCGATCCCTGGGGGAAGTATTGTGGGTTTAGGGTTGGGGATGTGTTGATTTTAGATCATTTTCACTTTCTTCTCTGTCAGGTATCTTTCAGAGTTACTAGCAGAGCGGCTCAAGCTTAATCCATTCTTGCCTGTTCTTCCACACGCCTATAGGCTGCTGAACAAGGGTGAGCCTTACTGCTAAGATATTGTTAAATTTGCATTGTTGGTTTTATGCCTAACCTTTAACCTAACCGCTAGTTTCAGTTTTTAACAACAGTTAAATACAACATAGTTCACAGCATCTCACTTTAACAGTGAGCAAAATCATCATGGTTTTTTCAAGTTTCTTCCAAAGATCTTTTAGATTTTACATTCCTTGGTTTGGCATTACAAAGCTTATGCAATTGATAAGCACTACGTGATACTGCCAAGACATGAATGAACGAACAATCCTGAGATAGAGTTATCTTATCATCCAAAGACACAATTATCTTCCTTTTCTGAAAACTATAGGAACTTTGAAGTTAAAATTAGATCATGTAGAGACAATGCCTTGACGGATGATAAAGGAGTTTATTTTCAGCTTTTATCTTCCTTAAACTGTGATGACTCAAATATATCCTTCTCTAAAGCAAGTTGTAGTTGAGAAATGATCAATGAATAATGGATATTGGTGTTATAACCCTTGAAATAGTTGAGAGTTTAGAGAGACTCTACTCAGAACAAGTATCTATTAGCTCGACTTTGGATTGTTTTTAAAATCATATACTGACTTCTGTTTGGTGTGTCTCTCGTGGATGTTCCATGTGAGGTTGGCATGATTAGAATGAACTTTATGACCGTCTAAGAGACCATAGGAACTACTAATTTGAGCAGAACTGGATGCCCTTCTTGTTTTCTCGATCTATTACCTTCTATTTAACTCGTGTAAGAGCGAAAATTTGATTCTTCACTAACCCGAATAACTGATTTATTGACTAATTCTAACTGGTACGTCTTACTCTTGAAAATTGACATGTTTGGAACAGAAATTTTGCGTGTAACCACACTGTTGGAGAATGCCTCAGTTTTAAGTCAGACTGGGTTTGATCACCTTAGCCCTCTCACTTCTGGAGGGATATTTCAGAATGCAAGAGCTGATGTGAACGGATGGACCTCACAATTTCAATCAGAAGTATGACTACTAACCATTAACATGAATTATTTCCATCTAATTTGTATTGTTAGGAAGATTTATTGACTTAAGTTATGCTGACATAACTTATTTGACTGCTTTTAATCGTAGTTCGTCATGACAGGTAGCCTGGGCTAACACCGAATATCAATATTCTTGTACATGGTCTCATTAGGTCAATACTAACCAGATACTTCGTTACCAGAAGGAGTTATACCAATGTTCATAGATCTGTAACCTTTAAATATCAGGATAGATATTACAGAATACAATCCCTCATACATATTGCAAGTTTCTATTGAAGAGACTTCATTTTTCAGTCTTCTGTTGCCATTGATGCTGCTATATATCTCTTGAACTTATGCTTTAAGGGTACTGTCGATTCTAACAGTATCTTAAATGACCATTTGCAGAGATCTGTCTCATCATCACCAGCACCAAATTGGCTAAACTCTCCTGGTAGCTCATCAGGTCTCATTGTTAAGAGAGCTATTAGGGTGGATATTCCTGTTGACAAATACCCAAATGTATGATTGCTCCTCATCTGGATTATATCCTTGATTAGCTTTCACAGGATAAAACTCTATTTTGATATTGCAGTACAATTTTGTTGGCCGCCTCTTGGGTCCTAGAGGAAACTCTCTCAAAAGAGTTGAAGCAACTACTGATTGTCGTGTTCTGATAAGGGGAAGAGGCAGTATTAAGGATCCAATAAAGGTATTTACATCATGTTCATTTATCTTCGTTCTAACTTTAGTATTAACGAATACAATCTCTGTTATATTTTTTCGAGATCCCATTTAATTAGAGGTGTAAAATGAGCTGGCTCGATTCAGCTCGGCATGAGCTCGTCAAAAAATGAGCTGGCTCAGCTCGGCTCGTTTTCAAAACGAGCTAGAAAATCCCAGCTCAGCTCGTCTAAAGACGAACTAGCTCGTGAGCTGTACTATTTAAGTTAAAGGAATTGTAATATATTAATACTATAGATTTTTCTTCGACAAATCAAATAAAATATATTAAATATAAAAAATACTAATTAGAAAATAAATCTATCAAAAATTAAATAAAATATCGAGTATATAAACTTATTTTTTATAATAGTTATTAAAATATTTTATTTCTTTATTTTTAATAAAATTATATTAATTTGGTATAAATAGAAAATAATATTATTATTATATGTATATAATATATTATTTTTTCTTTGAATCATATTTAATAAATGCAAAGAGTATATAAAATGTGTAAAAATAGGAAAAAATGTGTTTTTGTACTCAGCTCGTGTGCCAGCACGCCTAAGCTCTAATTCGTTTCCGGCAGCCCGTTAGCTCGTTTTTTAAACGAGCTGGAAAATAACCAGCTCGGCTCGCTCAAATATGATCCGAGCTAGAGCTGACTCGCGAGCCAGCAGCTCATTTTACACCCCTACATTTAACTCTCCAAGAATATTCTCATGTGATTGTTACGAAGATATTCTTCGAGTTCTCATTTAATAGTCTGGCCTATAAATGGACCTTTATGAGCCTCTAAAAAGATCAGACTCATGAAAACCTTATATTCCTTGAGGAGATTCTCTGAGATTTTATTGAATACTTCGAGTATATTCTTAGATCCTCGTAAAGAGATTGCATCCCTTAATACTTAAACAAAACAAATTCATTCTTTCAGGAGGAAATGATGAGAGGAAAAACAGGATATGAACACCTAAATGAGCCTCTCCATATCTTAGTCGAAGCAGAACTACCCATTGAAATTGTGGATACACGTCTTATGCAAGCTCGTGAAATACTCGAAGATTTACTTACTCCAATGGTAATGTTAAAAGCCTCTTATTAACAGATATAATCCGTGTGATTGATACGAGAATATTCTTCGAGATCTTATTTAATATTCAAACTGGCTGTTCATCTTTCCTTAACCATTTTAGGACGAAACCCACGATTTTTACAAAAAGCAACAACTCCGAGAGCTAGCAATGCTCAATGGGACTCTACGCGATGAAGGGTCTCCAATGTCTGGTTCTGGTTCAGTCTCTCCTTATAACAACCTCGGTATGAAGAGAGCCAAAACAAGAGGATGATAGATTGTCTCATCCAAATTTGACGTCTTTTTTCGCCTTTTAAAAGGTATGTATGAATCGAATCCTTCCATTCCATGTGAAGGCTTTGCCATTTTTTTCTCATTCTCTTCCTCTCCTCGGCCTGCTGGTACTGTCTCTTGTCCCTGGAATTAGTTTTCCTATACGAAAATGTGCTTTTTTTCGTGTCCGGCAAGGTAAAAGATGGGAAAGGGGAATGAATCTGGCTTGTTTTTGTGTTTAGGATGTTTGGTTATGCAGATAGTTTTGTCTTTGATAAGTTGTTTTTTTGGTACAACATTATTATATATATACTCCTTAATGTGTGTTTTTAATTTTCTTAAACGTATCATAATAGTATTTTTTTTATTTTAGTTTATAATCGTACTGGATTAAATGTGAATCATATTATATAATTATAACATTTTTTTGAAAGGCAAATCAGAAATACCCCTTGTCTAAACGCCACCCATGGTTTCTTGTGATGCAAGTAAAGTTAGATTTCTACGTGAATGACAAACTTTTTAGAAAATGTTTAGTCGTATCATATATTATATATGTGATGTATAACATAATTTTGTTAATAAATTAACGTTGTAATTGTTTATTTATAATCAAAAAATATTTTTTAAGACAAGTTTTCCAAATAAATATCATATGAAATAGAGTGGAACAATCGGATGATGCATATTGCACATTCAAATCAGCCGAACAATTGAAATTATATGACCTGTATTTTTTTTCTAGAACCTCTTAATACTTTTCACCTTATCTTCTATTTTTTTATATACAATAAAATATATACAAGTTTCTTTTCATGCCTTTTTCCTTTATTTTTTTTATGATAGTTATTTTTCCCTTTTTGACAAAACTGTCACTATAATAGTATGTTTGCAAATTGACATTTTCTTGCAAGATGTTAACGATAAGGTTTCAATGGTTGTTATGAAAATAGATAAATATCTTTGAATCCTCGTATCGTCTAATTTGTCCTAATTTGATTGATTTTTTATTTATTTAAATATAACTCTGTATGTAATATTTATTCACTGTGTATTTTTGGTGGGATGATTAATCTCGGTTATCTGGACTGATCCAAATCGGATCGATCTGAACAATATAAATCGTTTGGAATATGAGTTATCTAAAAATTTATATGGTTTCAAATTTTGTAATTCATTCGGCTTCGAATTGAATCCAAAAAATCCAAACAAACCAATTTTAAAAATAAAAATAAAAATATAATTTAACTTTTTAAAAAATTATAGAAACACTAAAAAATACTAGTATATTTTTTATATATATGTTTATGTTATATTTGATATTTTTATTTTTGTTTATATTACAAAACGAATTATCTAAAGAATTCTAAAATCGAATAATCTCAAATTATGTATAATGTAACACACTTATCCCGGAACAACCTCGGAATTAGGAGTATCCACCATCACCTCCAAGAGGTGACTACACGTGTCATCGCTCAAACGATAAACATAATTGATTTATTCCGAAATAAGAGTGGTTCGGACCAAATAGCAAAACAAATATATCAATATCATAGTCACGATAAATAAAATAAATACGAAATGCAAAATAAAACTCATCGAGACCTCGTGCACGCCTCTCCCATCAGTCCGGTGTGAACCTTCATGTTGCTGCTCAACCTCATTACTTTTTCTCCTCGCCATTTCTTGTCCATCCACGACAGCCCAAAAATAGGGTGAGTACGAAATATGCACTCAATGAAATCGATACGGCTACGTATTTTGTGCCACGTATTCTCCTGCTCGAACTGAATATAATAAAATAACATATATCCAAAGTCTAAACTAAAGATATACAAATCACTCTACCCAACTCGACTGAGTATCCAAAATCTAAGACTAGTACCACACTGGATCATAACACAGAGTCCACACGACTCTAGCTCGGGCATACGCTCGCAAAGTCCAAAAGACCCCAACACACTGAAAATCTCGCAAGGTCATAACGTACCTCAGCTATCAGTACAATACACTGAACATCTCGCAAGGTCACAAGGTACCCCAGCTATCAGTACAATACACTAAAAAATCTCGCAAGTTCACAATGTACCCCAATTATCAGTACAATAACAGCGTTTCGTCGTCAGAAGGTTACCACAACCCCAACACGGTACGACGCTGGCACTCGACGCTCCGTCGCTTGCAAGGTTACCACAACCCCAACACGGTATGACGCCGACCCAGATCCAAGTGTCGCAATACTAACGTCATCGACCTGATACTCCTCACGTGACAACTCTCACCAACGCGCTCGCACACGCCTTCTTTCGAAGGTTCGAGTGTGAAACCTAGGGGTGGGCGTTTCGGGTTACCCGGACCGACCCAACCCGAAAAACCTGCGAGATAAATGGGTTCTGTCTAAAACCCATATGGGTTCTGAATCTGGAACCCGAACGGGTTCGGGTCGGTCCGGGTTGGGTTCGGGAGAACCCGAGGAACCCAAAAACAAAAAAAAAACCCTAAGTTTCCCTCCCTCCCCTTCTTCAAGAACAAGAACGAATGAATTGAATTTACGGATTTTTTACTTGGAACTTTTTTTAAATTTTTACTTGGTATTTTTGTTTATGGATTTTTAGCATTGTATTTTTTTAATTTGTTGTATGTTAAATTTGGAACACGAAATACCCGTTTTAAATCCGAATTAACCATTGAAAACCCGAATTACCCGTTAAAAAACCCGAAGAACCCGAAGAACCCGAATGAACCCGAATACAATTCGGGTTTTTTGGGTTCAATATTTCAGAACCCGAATAACCCGAACCCAACCCGAAACCCGAGGAATCCGTCCCGAAAACCAAATGGGTTTTTATGGGTTCAATTTTTTAAAACCCGAGGAACCCGTCCCGAAACCCGAAACGCCCACCCTTAGTGAAACCACCCGATCGAGCACACTAACAAGATATTCACTCGGTTTAAACACCGAACCCAAATATCGACGTTCTCCGACCCCAACACTTGGTCATACCTCAGTTCTCTAGATCATCTCTAGTCACTTATACAACTCATATACTTATCATCAATTCTCATACGACAAATTTAGGGTTTTCATCCAATTCCACTAGTAACGTCTCATTTTTCCCATTATGATCCTATAAATTCTATCGTGATCATGCCTCATTTTAAAAATATAATCTTCTCCATAAATCGATCACAAATCTGAAATTAGGATGGAGAAAATCATCACCTTAGCTTCCCGACGATTTGATAATTCTGGCTAATATTGCTAACAACAACACCGACCAATTTTTCCCTGTTATAGATCCATTCAATTCCATAAATTTCCATAATAGAAATATTCGAATTAAGTGAATAATCACTACGAATCATTTAGAGATTACCACAATCGTGATTAGAATCCCTAAACCCTAAACCCGAAAAATCTGAACCCGAATAACCCGAACAACACGAATAATTCAAATTACCCGAAAAATCCAAATATCTTAATACAATTCAAATTACTTTGGATCCAATGCTTTTAAACCCGAATAACCCTAACTCGAATTGAACCCGCACAAAAAATATCCGGGTTTAATTCGGATTCATTTTTTCAAAACTCGAAGAACTCAAACCAAAATCAATGAACCTGGATTGACAACCCCTAATTTTTGGGTATAGATACTAATAAATGAAAACCTTGGGGCTTTTCTACAATAAATTATAACTTATTTACAGGTATTTTATTTGTATTTGAAGCCCATTATTAAGTAGTTGATTGAGGCAAAGTATTTATATTATTTTCTCTCTCCTTTCTCCTCTTTCTCAATCTGGACAGTCTTCGGTCGTGGTTCGCCATAGTTCCTCTTATTTTCGTGTCCCGCAAGGAATAAGTCGACGAATCTTACGGGCAATAGAGGGGAAAGGGTAGGGGTGGGCAAATTACCCGGAAAACCCGACCCGACCCGAAACCCGTCCCGAACCCGCGTAAAATTACCCGAACCCGCGGGTTCGGGTTCGGGTTCGGGTAATGAAATCTCATTACCCGCGGGTTCGGGTTCGGGTTACAAAATAACTACAACGGGTACCCGCGGGTACCCGAGTATAATATATATTGAATTAATTACAAAAATGCCATTTAACCTAAACTTTTATGTCTTTTTTTTTCTTTCTACCGCCTCCCTCTCGTCCCTGTGCTCTCTCTCACTCACACCGTGCTGTCTGTGTCTCACCGTGCTCTCTCACTGTCGTCTCACCGTGCTCACCGTCGTCGGCTTTGCTCTCGTCTCATCGTGCTCACCGTGCTCTCTCTCACCGTCGTCTCACCGTGCTCACCGTCGTCGGCTTTCAAACTCTCTCTCCTCACCGTCGGCGTTGCTCTCGTCTCCCTCCTCGCTCCTCACCGCCGGTTGTCTCATGGTCGTTTATCATACACCACACCCTAATCCCCTTGCTTCTGACCCTTTCATGATCCTTAACCTCTTGCATGATGACACAAACATCCTGCGAAATAGATGAACATAAATAAAACCCATTAAAGCTTTGAAGATTTGATTTTGTTTTTATTGTGAGTGTGAACAGATGGCCAACCAATTATCTGAGCCCTGCAAAAAAAGACAAGAGAAAGATCTCCGATTAACACAAGAGTTTAGCACAGAGGCATCCAACAGAAGAATATTATGAGTCTTTTGCTTACTTTGGTGGAGGGGAGGTTTCAGTCTTTCAATTTAAAATTAAATTAAGATTCGGGTTCGGGTACCCGCGGGTACCTGGTGGTTCGGGTTCGGGTTCGGGTACCCTCAAAAATCCGGGTACCCGACCCGTGCCCAGCCCTAGGAAAGGGGAATGAATCTCGTGTTTTTTTGTGTTTAGGATGTTTGGTTATGCAGATAGTTTTGTCTTTGATAAGTTGTTTTTTGGTACAACATTGTTATATATATACTCCTTAATGTGTGTTGTTAATTTTCTTAAACGTATCATAATATAATTTTTTTTTGTTTTATAATTAGACTCGATTTAAATGCGAATCATATTATATATGAATTTATGATATAATTATAACATCTTTTTGAAAGGCAAATCATAAATACCCCTTGTCTAAACGCGAACCATGGTTTCTTGTGATGCAAGTAAAGTTCGAGAAAATATGGTCACTTATCTTGCAATTTGTAATCTATTGTGATATTTGTCTTCTAAAATTCTATATATAATCAATTGTTCCAAAAAATATATAAAAATTAAAATGTAATATATTTGTATATTACATTTTAAGTCTTTTCGTTCTACTGTAATTTTCATTTACATAAATGCTTGTATCATCCTATTTTCTACATATGAATGGAAAACATTTTTGACAAAATGGTTCGTCATATCTTGGTATTAGAATTTTGATCCAAAATTTTTAGGGTTTGAGATTCTTGAACTCCGCGAATTATGATGATCACCAGGGAGGTTTGGGGTTCTTGAACTCCGCGAATTATGATGATCACCAGGGATGAAGTGATGAAGGTGGTGATGACGATGAAGATCGATGATGGTGACCTTCGATAACAGTGGTGATGATGATGTTTTTCATTTCTAGACCAAATTCGACCGAAATATTCCCCGTTTCAATGCCAAACTCGATCTCTGACTCTGATTCGAATCTCGATCCGACATTTCCGACCCTATCCATGACAAGCTCCTCGATATCAACCCAAACGCCCTTCGTCATTTCTACCTCGATGCCCTTTGGCGTACCGATCTCGATTCCTTTTGGCATTTCGACCTAGACGCCCATTAGCGTTTCGATACCCGATACCCCTTGGCGTTCTGACCCAGACGTTTTTTGGCATTCTGACTCCGATGCCCTTTGGCATTCCGAGTTCGACGCCCTTTGACGTTCGACCTCGATGCTCCTTGGCGTTTTGACCCACACGCCTCTTGGCGTTCTGACCTCGACGTCTCTTGGCGTTTCGACCCCCGACGCCTCTAGGCATACTGACCTCGATGCCCTTTTGCGTTCCGACCCTGATGCCCCTTGGCGTTCTGATACCCGACGCCCTTTGGCGTTCCGACCCACACGCCTCTTGGTGTCCCGACCTCGACGTCCCTTGGCATGTTGACCTCCGACGCCCCTTGGCGTATCGACCTCGATGTCCCTTGGATTTCAATCCAGAAGCCCTTTGGTATTCTGACCCTGACGCCATTTGGCATTTCGATACCCAACACCCCTTGGCGTTCCAACCCAAATGTCCCTTGGCATACCGACCTCGATGCCCTTTGGCGTTTCGACCCACACACCCCTTGGCGTTCCGATATCCGATGCCCCTTAGTGTACCGATACCAAACGCCTCTTGGCATTCCGACCCAGACGCCCTTTCGACGTACCGACCTCGACGACTCTATTCGATCCTCGACCTCGACGACTCTATTCGATCCTCGACTGACTACTGAACCAAGCGCGACAAGCTATCGAAATTTCAATCGACCCAAGCGTCAACATTTTCCGAAAAAGTGTTTGATTTTTTTCTTTCTTTTATCTTTTGACGTCAAGAGTACGAGACTACAAATTGTGAACATTCGCCAAAATATC
This sequence comes from Gynandropsis gynandra, assembly GCA_036759665.1. Classification (NCBI taxonomy): domain Eukaryota; kingdom Viridiplantae; phylum Streptophyta; class Magnoliopsida; order Brassicales; family Cleomaceae; genus Gynandropsis; species Gynandropsis gynandra. The sequence goes on from CM071863.1 coordinate 61,286,100, forward strand.
AGGACAATAGAGATTTGACGTTTTTTGGCAAATTGGACATTGTCGATCTATATGATCCAAATTGAGGGAGGATATTGGAAAATATAAAGACTCATCGTGTCTCACACATCTCGTGATTACACTTATCGTCATTCTAGTTTTTCCGTACTCACATTTCGCATTTTCTAGTTTGACACTTTTTGAGTCTCCTCGCTTTACTGCAATTCTCATCTATATAAACGCTTGTATCATTCTATTTTCTACACATGAATGAATAACCCTAAATTATTTCTAATACCTGAAAAATCCGAACACGAATAATACAAACTACCCGAAAAAACCCAAATATCCAAATGTAATTTAGATTACTTTAGGTCCAATGCTTTTGAACCCGAACAACCCGAATCCGAATCGAACCCGGATCGAAAATATTTGGATTCGATTCGGGTCCATTTTTTCAAAATCTGAGAAGCCCGAACTCGAACCGAAAACCGAGTAACCCGAATCCGAATTGGCCATCCCTAATTTTTGGGTGCGGATATCAAATAAATGAAAACCTTGGGGCTTTTCTGCAATAAATTATAACTTATTTACATGTATTTGAAGCCCATTATTAAGTAGTTGATTGAGGCAAAGTATTTATTTGATTTTCTCTCTCCTCTCTCCCCTTTCTCAATCTGGACAGTCTTCGTTCGTGGTTCGCCATAGTTCCTCTCCAAGTCATCGCCATTAACAGATCTCCTCCTGACTGCAAATAATCATGAAGCTCAAAAGTTTCTTCGAAGTTGTAATATTCTTTCTCGTCATATCAATGTTGGCTTCTCTCTCTTCTTCAAATTTCATCCCAGGTACTTTCTGTGTTCTGTTCTAATTTTTCCCTGGAATTTGATTGATGGATCGGATTTTGTCGATCAGATTAGTTGAATTCGTTATTGATATGAGGATCTATTTGGCCTTTTACACAGATTGTGTGTTCGATTCTCAGACTTCGGTTACTGGCAGAAACCTCCTTCAAGCCAAGAAACGTTAGTCTCTCTCTCTAAATGACTCTTTTTCATTTTTCAAATTTTCAAATGGGTTTATTTTTTTCTATATGTACATATGCTTAGATGGATGTAGAAGTATCATAGATACATACATTACAAATTGGCAGATTTGCATTGAACAATTTAATGGCAGTGTCATCGAATTTCAAATTATAGACTGAGTAATGGAATTGGAGATGAATCATGAAGCCAATTTGGGCTTTTAATATCTTTCTAAAAATGGGTCTGAGCTAAACGACCAATTAATGCTTATATTTTCTATTAACGGTAATTTCTAGTATCCATCTGAATCCATAGGGATAATAGTGTAGTCAGTCTACTTTTACCCAAATTGGAGGAACCCATTGATATATAAATAACTAGGGTGGAACAATTCGGTTATACGAGCGATCCGAACAACTCGAATCATTTGAAATAAAAATTATTCAAGAAAAAACTATGTGAGTTCAAATTTCAAAACCCATTTGGATTTAGGTCGATCCGGTTCGACTTCGGTTAAAAACCGAAAAATTCGAACAACCCAATTTAAAATAAATTAATTTAAAATTTTTAAAAAATATATAATGACTAAAAAATACCGATATATTTTATATATATATATATTTATGTTATATTTGATATTTTTATTTTTTAATATTAAAAAAACAAATTGTCGAAGAAATATATATCCAAAAAACCTGAACCCAAACAACCGAAAAACCCAAATAGTCAAATGTGTTTTGGATTGTTCGGGTCCAATGCTTTTGAATCCGAACAACCTGAACCGAATTCAAACAAAAAACATTCGGATTCAATTCAGATCCAATTTTGATTATTTAAATACGCAGATTCAAATATTTTTTTCTCAAATTCAGAATGGATTTCGGGTTTGAATATTTTATCGGCGGTAGCATTGCATATTCTTGATCAAATTCACAAGTTCAATTTCTAATTTAGATTTGGTTAAACGTGTATTTTGCAAACAGCTTGTCCTGTGAATTTTGAGTTTCTCAACTACACTGTAATAACAAGCCGCTGCAAAGGTCCTAATTACCCACCTGACCAATGTTGCTCTGCCTTTAAAGACTTTGCTTGTCCTTACGCCGATGAACTCAACCAACTCGACAACGACTGTGCAACCACCATGTTCAGTTACATCAATCTCTACGGTAAATACCCACCTGGCCTCTTCGCCAATCAATGCAAAGACGGTAAAGAAGGCCTTACGTGCCCCGCCCTTCCACCTCTGTCAAAAGCTGATATAAACGCCGCCCACCACGTTCTCACGTCTCCACGTCTTTCATTCACAATCATGGCCGCGGTGTTGTTCTTGACGTTGATCAAGTTGTTTTAAGGCCGAAGGGATATGCTTATGCTTGCTCTCATCTTTACTTTGAAGTTCGTAGACATGTTCCTGTCCGGATTCTAGACAGACAGTAACTACTTACCTTTGGCGACCTGTGTGTGTACCCGCGATTTGATTCAATGCCTTTGTTATATATTCTATGTAAATGTATCTGTATGACTTTGTGTTTATCATAATTCCTTCTTATTATTGCTTTGACCTTTTTGCTTTTTGTCTGAATAGGTATGACCATTTCGGATTTCAGTTCGAATATAACGGATACGGATTATTCGGGTTTCAAAAAACAATAAACAAACAATAACTGAATTTAAATCGAGTCAATTTGGTTGTACAACAATTCGATTCAGTTATATATCAACAAAATATTGTAACCAAAGTAACATCTGAATTCTAATTTGTTCGGTTATTATTCGATTATTTCGATTTTACCAATCATTTTATCATATAAAATTACAAATAAATGATAATATTTTGAATATTTCAAATAATTCATATATTTTACAAAATATAATATAATATAATATATTATGTAAATTTGATATTTAATTTTAATTATTAATTATATTAGATAAATATTCTTTTGATTAATATCATTTATCTATATATTTTCTATATTTTTATGTAACCAATCGGTTATCCACGGTTATTCGGTTAATAAACGAATCAAACCGAATGACCATAATTCGGATCGATTTGGTTCGATTTTATATAACCGAACTGAAATATCCACCCCTAAAACTGAAGTTACAAGGTTAGTTTTCCTATTCTGTTTCATTTCATAATTATTATTCAGATAAAAAGATCACCGAAAATAGAACAGAACAATGCCCATCTTTATTTACCTATCTTTCTATGTTCTATAATTACTCTCTATTTAAGATACAAAAGCACATTACTTAATACTTACCACAATTTTATTAAATACATCTAATGGCTTCATGCCGTTTATTGTAATCATTTGGTTTTCATGGAAGCAATGGGAGAAGAGAGCTGAAAGATTTACCACATCAGATTCAATCTCGATTTACGACGGAATTGCTTCTTCGTTATGCACCATGGACCAAGAAATGTACTTAGCTGTTCATAAATCAAACACAATCGTTTGACTTTCGGTAAGAATAAAGAATTTCCATTTTCCTTAAAGAAACACTATAGGGCATGCAAAATTTGCAAGACTCTGAGTCCGAGTCGTAACTTTGTTTGGTAAATTTAATTTTGAAGTTCAAATTCAGAGTCTGAACACAAGATTCGAGTCGTATCTTTTTGGATGCTGAAATTTTCAGCGTCTTAACTCGGATTTCGAGTCCAAATATTTAAATTACTGTGATACCCTTAAAAAAGATTCTCAAATTGTATAATTCATATTATATTGCTTAATTTATATTTATTTTACATATGTTATTATATATTTTGATAATTGTTTTTACAAAATTCCTAACTCAAGCTCTAACTTTTATAGAAAAAAACTAAACTTTAAATTTAAATAAAAACTCTAATTTTAAAATTGTCAAACAAACAACTTTAAATTTTATTCCAAGTTAAAAGACTTAAACTCTAATTTTCAACTCAAACAAAAATTTCTTCAAAAAAACATGCCCTATGTCGAAAACAAGAAGATGCCAAGTTTTTGCATCTTTTCCTGGCCAGAATTGCATACCGATATCCCGGGAAACCGGGTTTTTACGCAATTCACTCACTGAAATACGGACCATATACCTCTCGTTTTTACGTAAAGCAGGTTTTTCAGACCGAGGGTTTGACTAAAGAGTAAAGCAGGTAATGAAAATCGAGAGGCTACGGAATGTGTACTTACATTACTTATAAGCTTTGCCCCATGCCATGCTGTGTCTACACCATAAGGAGGAGGAATTACTCTGACGCCATTGGCAATGGATGAAGGAAGGAGGTTATGCAATTCTTTCTCTAGCCTCTCTGTGCATACAGCACATAGAAGACAATACGTGATAAACACACTGATGAAGGGGGTGGACAATCCGGGGTTCGGGCCGGATTCTTCGGGTTCGGGTTCCTCGGGTTATAAAAAATTGAATCCGAATTGAACCCATTTGGTTTTCGGTCTGGGTTCGGTCCGGGTTTTGAAACATTGAACCAAAAAACCCGAATTGTATTAGGTTTATTTAGATATTTCGGGTAATTCGGTTTCTTCGGGTTATTTAGGTACGGGTAATTTGGGTTATTTAGGTACAGTTAATTTGGGTTTTATAACGGGTTTATGGGTTTTATGGGTTTTTTGTGAATTTTTGGGTAATTCCAAATTTAATATATAAAAAATTCAAAAAAATACAAAGTAAAAATCCATAAACAATACCAAATAAAAACTTTTTAGGGAAATTTTCTGGAAACGCCGACGACGTGTGTGAGAGTGAGAGAGAGAGAGAGGATGTGCATTAGGTTTAAGGTTTTTTTTTTCCTTTTTTTTTGAATTTCTTTTCGTGTTGTTTGGATTCCTCGGGTTATCCCGAACGCGAACCCGAACCAACCCGAACCCAAATGGGTTTTTGATAGTGAACCCAAATGTATTTTCTCTATAACCCATATATCTCGTGGGTTGGGTTATTCTGTCCAGATCGGTCCGGTTAACCCGAAATACCCACCCCATTGATATCATGCATCTTCTAAGTTAATTTCGCAATAAATCTAGGCTACTACTTCTAGAAACTAAACAACAAAGATATTAATGGTACGCTCAATTTTAAAACAAAGCAAGAAAGAGAAGAATGTACCTGCAAGTCCTGGCAAACATGCACTTCCTCCAGCCAATACGACGGTCTTGAACCAACTATTGTCCCCTGTAAGTTCAGCTGCTTCACAATGGTCCATGCAAAGTGCAACAGCCTGATGTAAACCCATGGCACGCCTGTTATTGTTATCATGGATAAATCACTAATCAGAAGGATATGTTAGAGTAGAAGACATAAAAATTTTATAAGCATTTTGACACAATAATCATGGAAACATAGAAATGATATATTAAATGAATGAAATCTGATCAAATTATGACACTTATAATTTCAGAAAATTCTTAAAAACTAATATTATGTAGACTCTTTAGAAGATCGATGAACACTATCTGTCAAATATGGACTAGGCCTAATTAATCCAAAAGCTAGCTCAAGAATTTAGAATTGTCCAACACTGTATATATGAATCCCAAAGTTCATGTCCTAACCGATGTGGGACAACTTATCATAAATGGACATCGTATTTGGGGACCCAACATCGGTATATTCAAATCGGGACGAACCAAACTCTGATACCATATCAAATATGGGCTAGGCCTAACTAATCCCAAAACAGTTTAAGGTTGCCTGACACCATATATATGAGTCCCAAAGTTCATGTCCTAGCCGATGTAGGACAACTTATCATAACACTATCAATTTCTACATGGCAATAACTTAAGGAAGCCTTACATTCCAGCGAGACGAGGTTGGAATAATATCTCTCCCGTTTGAAAACGCTCTTTCGATAAAGTAAACCATCCTTCACCGGCAACTTCCAGTGAAGCTTGTGTGTCTTTTGAAAATTCATCTTTATAATCAGCAGCCACATAGCATAGGTTCTACATTCCCATATCCATAAAACCAACATATAAATTAATTAAATTCGAATTACCGCATCCAATCGAGTGTTTTACGACCTAGAGCGTACACATGAATTAGCACCTCTATAATGCAAGAAAACGAAGGCTAGAATAGGATAAATTGGTATTTATATTGAAGTACACAATTGGTAGAAGATCATTAGGCGCATTTGAATAGGAATCTACAGCCGTGTTTGCAGGGCTCTACTTCATTTACACAATAAATTGATATATAAGTAACAATGGATTAAGGGCTAATACCTCTTTTAGAGTACGAACAGTGTAAAGGGATTGAAAAGCAATGTTGTTCTCCTGCATCTTCTCTTTAAGGAAACCTGTGAGTTTCAATGCTCCAGATCCGATGACTTCTACGCCTACCTGCCGCATCACCTTACCATGCAAAACTGTAAAGCCCCAGTAAAAGTTATGAGTGCTGAAAGAATCCGGAGATACAAGGAGATTCAAAACAACTATGTTCTACGTTCTACACATAGGGGTGTAAAATGAGCTGGTTCGGCTCAGCTCGCCAAAAAACAAGCTGGCTCAGTTCGGCTCGTTGTTTAAACGAGCTGGAAAATCCTAGGTCAGCTCGGCTCGCCTCTAGCTTGACAGAGAACGAGCTGGCTCGCGAGCCAGACTATTTAATTATTTTGAATTAGTTGTAATATCATATATGATAAAAATATCAAACGAACTAAATAAAATACCGAAAATATGAAAACATTAATTCAAACATAATGTTATTAAATATCATTGTACTAAATAAAAAATAACCTTATCTAATAAAAAGTATAAAATATCTTTGTACTAAATTCGAACGCTCGTAACTTTACTAAATTGTTTCTTTATTTTGTTATATCAATTATTAGAAAAAGGAAAAATACATTATAATAGTATACTATGTTTAAACAATATATTATATTTTATTAAATGCAATATTATATATGATATACAAAAAAGGAAAATATTTTATTTTTGTACATGATTTTTTTTTTTCAGCTCGCGAGCTAGCTCGTCTAAGCTTGGACTCGTTTTGGGCTCAGCTCGTTAGCTCGTTTTTTTAAACGAGCTAGAAAATATCCAGCTCGGCTCACTTAAAATATGGTGCGAGCTAGAGCTGGCTCGCGAGCCGACAACTCATTTTACACCACTATCTACGACATCTAATATAAAAGGAGTTAAAAGAAAAGCTTACTTGGAAGAATAGTCGTGACTTGAAAACCAATATTAACGACAATCCCAGACGTTCGTCTTGCAGCATAGAGAGCTAAAATAGCCTGAATATAATAGGACAAGTCATTCGTTGATAAATGCAACGGTATGCAACTCTTTATTTGGCAATTAGTGAAGTCATACTCTCCTTTTTCTTTTGGTGATACTGAGTCTATCCAGTTAATGGTGGCATAATGCATTCAATTGGGTATAACAATTTAGAACCAATTCATTTATCTGCATATTGAATTTAAAAGCATAAAGAATATTGTGATAAATATGCGACTACATTTTGAAAGAAGTCGAATCAATTCTCCGTTGGTTCTATTAATCACGGAATACGTTCTTATATAGTATACAATATCATACGGAAAAGGAAATATAATATCGCAGAATATTATACAATCTTCGAAAATATTTCGGTATTAAATAAGATGTCAGAAATATCCAGAATATCTCGTAGAATATCATCAGAATAATCCGTGTGATCTCGGAGAATATTCTCGTATCAATCACACGGATTATATCCGTTAATATATTGTTTCATTTGAATGTGGCTTTGAACCAAATTGATCCGGCTACAGAATTTGAGAAGGAATTTTCTAAAAGCTTCATGGTTTGGTTTTTGCAGCCTCTTCTGTACAAACATTCTAATATTTTCAAGGACTTAAGGAGTGAAAGGAGACTTACCTGGTTAACAGGACACACAGCAGGAACATTCATATCAAACAACACTGAAAGGATGGCCGCTTTAAGTTGTCGCCTCGATGCCTTGGCTGATTCAGTATCTGAAAACACTCAAGAACGAAGAACGGATCATGCTGGGATCCCGAAATGTGATCCTGAAGGTAAAAAAGTTAAGCTGTAACTAACCATCGAAATGGCAGAGGGGAATGGATAAAACTACTGGCTGCATAGATGGTCTTACTTGCATCCTACAAAATATGATATATATGTAAGAAAGACAAAAGATACCATTGTGTTATCTTAGTAAATTAAAAGCTGCATCCATACATATGAATATGACAAAAAAAAAAAACTTCTTAATCTGAGATATAATCATTCAGCAGAAAAACTTCTTAATCTGAGATATCATCATTCAGCAGAAACTGAAACAGAATTATAACTCAAACCTGGTGAAAATGGTTGCAAAGAATTGTTGAAGTCTAGAATATATTGGTGATTCAACATTGCCAAACTCCTAAATCACGAAATTAGTCGAGTTATTTCGTATACGAGTGAAAAAAGACTAATTTTGTGATCTTTCTAAATAACTAGATTAGCTCATCGAACGAGATCACACCAGAAAAGTTGCAGATCGTCCAGATGGAGAAGCATATTTGCTCCAGCCATACTTGCAATATCCAGAACCACCTTGATGACACAACACAACCACCCAATAACATATACACAGATACAGATGAAAAGATGGCGATTAAGACTACAATGGCAAGCACAATAGTTCTCAGTATTCAATATGGAAGTTGTAATCATACCATCGATTATAATGGAACCAGGAACTTGTGCCCTCTGGCCGTAAATGCGCATGAAGGATAACTCCCCTGTCTGAGTAGAAAGCATTCTGCAAATCAATAATCCACTTTGATTTCCAGATATTCAAAGCTATGATCAAGCAAAACAACGAGAAGAAAGACAATTCATGACTCACCGGAGAGGATACCCCAATCGCAAATTAGTTTCCGCGAAAAAAATGGAATCCCATGGCTCTTGAGAGCACTGGAGGTAGAATATCCACAGACGGTTATCGACAACCACAGAATTCCAGGCTTTGCACGCTAAACTCAATTTCACCGCATCTTTTGGTCCGATCAATCTGAGAATTTGAATCAGTATATCCATCGGTAACTGATCAAACACCCCTAGAGACGACGACACAGAGACCTGAATCGCGCGCTGACCCACTGAGTCATTGCCACTACTCGAACGATTCCACACCGATCCCCACACCTTCCTCAATATCATGGCCGTTCTCCAACTCCAGCAACTTTTTCCCTCTCCGGTGTCTCCAAATTTTCTCCGCTCCTTTTCCCGGCCGAGAAAATTCGAGAATTTTCCCGAGAAAGAAACGAGTGAAAGAAGGAATCGGAAAATATCTTATGATACATAGTGTTGTGATGTCTGTGTTGAGGCTAAGCTTTGACGTTAGTTGGGACGGGACTGATTGACGTGGACTATTTTAGATAAGGACACGTGGCATTAATGCTTTGATTGATTTTCATGTAATCTATTCTTTATACGCGCCATGGAGTTGCGTGACTCCACGCGTGAGATCTCATCCGATATTTTGCGAAATGAATCATATGTCACGGATTATTATTTTTATAAATTTTATGTAAAATAAATGTTGTAATATATATATTAGAATTTTAATATATGAAAAAATTATATATTACATAAAACTTTTCCTACAATTTTAATATATTACATAGAATTTTCTTATTATTTCAATAAAATTTTAGTTCTATAATACAATAATACATTTAAAATTTCTATTGAAAACATAAAATTTCTGTTTTAGAATATTTTCAATTGAATTTATAAATTTAATATGAATAAATTTTCTTATTTTTTCAAATTAGAATTTTAGAATCGAATAAAAATTATAATAAATTTAGATTAAAATGGTGAATATTTAGAATTTATAATATAAAATATATTTTCTTAAAAAATTAAAAAAAGCATAATTTTCTTAGAAAAAATAGCAATGATTTTCTTTTTGTTTTCTCATTACAGCGTCTGAATTTCTCGCGATATATTCACCGCCAAAAGCGATCGGATTTTTTTTCCGGCGGTTGATAATATATTTTATTTAAAAATAAAAAATAAATAAATGGAAGAGGAGGAAATATAAAATCCACATAACTTCATTTCAGACAGTGTGGTTCGATCCTCAGATCCGCAGATTATCTAATTCGCTTCAAATCTCAACCGGTATCTGATTTTCTTCGCATTTTAATTAATTTTTCGTTCTTGCTTCGTTTTCATTTCTTCGTCAATTTGATGATTCTAGGGTTTCCTGGGTTGATGACGATCTCAAGCATATGTATCATCTTCCCTGTTATCTCATAGGCTGTTGATTATATTTACATGGAAGAAATTAATCTTCGTTGCGTTCCTAGGGTTCTTATGCGTGTTTCTGTCCAGGATTTTGATTTTTTTTTTTTGCAAGAATTTTGTTCTTTGCCTGCTAGAGAAATGTGTTATTTGTAACCATTGTTCATGGAAATTGTTGTAATTAAAATTCGAAATTCGAAATTATAATTTTTTGTATGAAATGAGATTGGGCAAGGAATGATTCTAGCCTGACGACATCAGCTGAAGAAGTTTCTTGTTGCCACTTTATAATTGATATAGCTTATTAATCTGATAATCGACGATCAGCATGATTGTTTTTTCCTTGAGACGATGAATTGTTGTGATTATTATCATATTACAGCATGTTAATGTTAGTTTCGTTTTCGTGTTCATGTGTTTGATACAATCCATTTTCGGATTTTGATTAAGATTTTCCAGTTCTGTGCAAGTTGATCACACCATGTCTGGCTACCATGGTGATGAAGCAGAAGCAGAATACATGGCTGATGAGTACGATATGGAAGATGTAGAAGACATGGATGCAGAGTTTCATGGCAGGGATATCGATGCATCTGATTCTGAAGTTGATGAATATGACAATATGGTATATGGTTCTTGGGTTCTCATAGTATCGTTTTTCTTCGATTTTCATGGCTATGATCTGTTTTTGCTCACCTCTTGACACCTTTTTTGTGTAATATTTTAGAACGAATCTGCCGATACAACTGCTGCTCAAGCTCGAAAAGGGAAAGACATCCAGGGAATTCCTTGGGAAAGACTTAGTATCACCAGAGAAAAGTACAGAAAAACTAGGCTAGAACAATATAAAAACTATGAAAATATCCCTAATTCGGGCGAGGCATCTGGGAAGGTGAGTTGCATTTTCCCATCTCTTTCTGCCGTGAGTCGAGTGATCCATCTCTCCCTGCCGATGTTATGTTATTGTTAAGCAAGACTTCACTTGTTCTTTGCTCACTCTGGCTTTGACTATTGGAACCAGGACCGTGTAAATACTGAGAAAGACGGTTCTTTCTATGCGTTTAGGAGGAATTGTAGATCCGTTAGATCAACTATTCTTCATTTTCAGGTTTGTAATTGTTTTTCCTGACATGTTTGCACTCCCAAAAGTGATCTAATTAATTTAAAATCTTGTTTGGTTACTAGAAATTCTGATCTAGACATATTATACTCTCGTATATACTGTTGGAATAGTGGTTTCACGCAGAGCTGATTATTTCTTTCCTTGTTGCAGCTGAGGAATTTGGTCTGGGCAACATCTAAGCACGATGTTTACCTAATGTCGCACTTTTCTATTGTACATTGGTCTACGTTGACATCTACGAAGAATGAAGTTCTTAACGTTTCAGGTCACGTGGCTCCATCTGAGGTGCTTCCATGATCCATATGCAATTTTTTTTTTCTTTTTTTTTTTGTAGTACTCTGAATCTGCATTGCTTTTCTTCATTGACGGGGTTTCTCTAAGCTTAAATTTGGGTATTTTCAGAAACATCCTGGAAGTTTATTGGAAGGATTTACACAGACACAAATTAGCACTCTGGCAGTCAAAGATAGGCTTCTAGTTGCTGGTGGATTTCAGGGAGAACTTATCTGCAAGGTTAATTACATTAACCCTGAATTACTTTTCACTTTTGGCTTTGGCTCATCATGCTGATTCGAGGGTTTTACGGTTAATTTGTTCTTACTCTTTTAGTAAAATCTTCCTTGTTGTTGTGTAAGCAGCATCTTGATAGACCTGGTGTAAGCTTTTGTTCACGCACAACCTATGATGAAAATGCCATCACCAATGCAGTTGATATATATAGGACCTCTAGGTATGTATGTCTTAATGCTTCTTGATTTTGCATAAGTGATATGATGAAGAAGATCTAATTGAAAAAATAAAATAAATTTTGTATGATCCGTAGCGGTGCACTTCATTTCATGGCCTCAAATAACGACTGTGGAGTTAGAGATTTCGATATGGAAAGATATCAACTTGTTCAGCATTTCCGTTATCTTTGGCCAGTTAATGTGAGTTTTTCTTTACCCTCTTATCCATTTTTTTTACGATGAACATTTCTTATTTCAAAAGATTACCCTTTTGAGCATTGAACGTTTTGATTATGTTTCCCGCATTTGCAGCATACTTCTTTAAGTCCCAATGGTAAATTAATAGCAATCGTCGGAGATGATCCAGATGGTCTTTTGGTCGATTCTACCAACGGAGAGGTATAATAATTATAATAACAATAATAAACTCGTCGGATGTGTTTTTCTTATATTGATCCGAATCGTTTTGAATTTACCAATTCTTTCTTTTTTTCTCAGACTGTCGCAACATTAAAAGGGCATTTAGATTACTCTTTCGCATCAGCGTGGCATCCAAACGGCATCACATTCGCGACAGGTAATCAAGATAAGACGTGTCGGATTTGGGACATAAGAAATCTGTCGAAATCAATGGCTGTACTTAAGGGTAATCTTGGAGCCATTAGATCTGTACGGTACACATCAGATGGACGGTACATGGCAACGGCTGAACCAGCAGATTTTGTTCATATTTATGATACTAAAACAGGGTACAAGAAAGAACAAGAGATTGATTTCTTTGGTGAAATCTCCGGTCTATCTTTCAGTCCTGACACTGAATCTCTGTTCATCGGTGTATGGGACCGGACGTACGGTAGTCTCTTGGAGTACGGTCGAGCCAGGGACTACTCTTATCTCGATTCATTACTTTGAATTATATATATAAGTTAAATTCCCATCAGACGAAACTGAGTTGTCTTTGTGTTGTGTTGTGAAAAAAAAAGATGTACATTTTTTAATCATGAGGTATATTTTTCTGTACCTTTTGTTTTAAGAACAAAAATTGGATCCATAATCAATTCAATATTTGTTCAAGGGAAAAAAAAGTCTCCGTGTAACACCCATCTCGAAACTATATAGAGATTAGAAGGAGGTCTACCATCGTTTCCAAGAGGCGGTAAATACCTTTGTAAAATAAAATAAATGATTTATTCCGGAATAAGAATGGATGGTCCGGACCAAATAGCAAAATAAATAAGCAAATATCATAGTTACGATAAAAAAATAAAATAAATACGAAATGCAAAACAAAACTCATCGAAACCTTGTGCACGCCTCTTCCAATAGTCCGCAATAGTCCGCTGTGAATTTTCATGTTGCTGTTCAACCTCGTTGCTCTTTTTCCTTGCCATATCCTATCCATCCACGAAAGCCCACAAATAGGGTGAGTATGAAATACGCATTCAGTGAGATCAATATGTATACGTCCTCTGTGCCATGTATTCTTCCGCTTGAACTGAATATCATAAAACAACGATATATCCAAAGTCTAAACTAAAGATATATAGACAACTCTACCCAACCCGACTGAGTATCCAAAGTCTAAGACTAGTACCACACTGGATCATAAAACACAGAGTCCACACTGAAAATCTCGCAAGGTCACAACGTACCCCAGCTATCAGTACAATACAGCGCTCCGTCGCTCGAAAGGCTACCACAATCCCAACACGGTACGATGCTGGCAGATCCACTGATCTGACTAACTCGACACTCCATCGCTCGAAAGTTTACCACAACCCCAACACGGTACGACGCCGGTAAATCCACTGACCTGACTAACTCGATGCTCCGTCGCTCGCAAGGTTACTACAACCCCATCATGGTATGATGCCGGCCCACATCCAAGTGTCGCAATACTAACGTCATCGACCCGATACTCCTCACGTGACAAATCTCACCAACGCGCTCGCACACGCCTTCTTCCGAAGGTTCGAGTGTGAAATCACCCGATCGAGCAAACTAACAAGATATTCACTCGGCTTTGACACTGAACCCAAAATATCGACGTTCTCCGACTCCAACACTTGGTTGCATGTCAATTCTCTAGATCATCTCTAGTCACTTATACAACTCATATACTTACCATCATTTCTCATACGACAATTCTAGAGTTTAATCCAATTCACTTGTAGCGTCTCACTTTTTCCATTATGATCCTATAAATCCTATTGTGATCATTTCTCGTTTTAAAAGTATAATTGCTTACATAAATCAATCACAAATCCGAAATTACGATGGAGAAAATCATCACCTTAGCTTCCCGACGATTTGACGATTTTGGCTAATATTGTTAGTAACAACACCGACCAATTTTTTCCTATTATAGATCCATTCAATTCCATAAATTTCCATAATATAAATATTCGAATTAAGTGAATAATCACAACGAATTATTTAGAGATTTACCACAATCGCGATTAGAATCCACCCACGAAGAACACGATGAAAATTGAAGATATTTCTTCAATTTCTTCTTCTTTTCTTTTTCCTTCTTCTTTCTTCTTTTCTTTTCTTTTTTCCTTCTTCTTTCTTCTTCCCTTTTTTTTCCTCGCCGGCTCTCTCTCTCTTTTACAATTGCACGGCTGCCCTCCTTTTTTTTCTAACCTAATGTTTCAATGATAATATATATATATAGTCGGTGCTACCAACTTCTCCGTTTTAACGGGTCTTACACTCTGGCATCTTCCAAGCTATCCTGTTTTACGTCAATTTCCTCCTGGACTATCCGACACAGTCGATTTATCTCTCATTTTACAAAATTCATTTGATTCCTAACTCTTTCAATTTCAGGTGATTCTCTTTACGGAGGGGGAATCGATTGAAATTGATAAAATTGAAGGGAGAAGCGGATGAATTTTGTAGATGAAAAAAGAATCGGTTGTGTTGGATAATTTAGAGCGAATTAACTTAAAAGAGAATAATAATTTAGGGTGTCAGAGGCTTTTTTTTTTTGTTTAATGGTACCTAGATAATTTCTAAAAATTGTTGTAAAGTAATCTAGTATATCAAATTTATACTATTTTATTTGTAAATTTTGATTTATATATCATAATGTATCACATTTAATTAAATAAAATCATATATANCTGGACTATCCGACACAATCGATTTATCTCTCATTTTACAAAATTCATTTGATTCCTAACTTTTTCAATTTCAGGTGATTCTCTTTACGGAGGGAGAATCGATTGAAATTGATAAAATTGAAGGGAGAATCGGATGAATTTTGTAGATGAAGAAGGAATCGGTTGTGTTGGATAATTTAGAGCGAATTAACTTAAAGAGAATAATAATTTAGGGTGTCACAGGCTTTTTTTTCTTTTGTTTAATGGTACCTAGATAATTCCTAAAAATTGTTGTAAAGTAATCTAGTATATCAAATTTATACTATTGTATTTGTAAATTTTGATTTATATATCATAATGTATCACATTTAATTAAATAAAATCATATATAATTTCATAATTGAAATAATTTTTAATTTGACATTGTATTAGGTTAATATGTGTAAATTGGATGAGAATACTAGGTTTTTTTTCCTTTCTATTATTTTTGGAAAATTGAATCGGTCTTAAATTTATTCGAATTAATTTCCACGAACCAAAACATTAATACGTAAATTGTAGTTATTGTATTGCCAAACAAAATGGAAAATGTTAGCAAAAAAATTGATGGATCAATATAAAATGAAAGTAATTAATTATTAATGGTGAATGTGATGCATAAATGTCGGAGTGGATAATTACTAAACTTTGAAACTGATTCCATCCTTTTTACTTAGAATATCAAAGGTCTTTTTTAATAAATTAATTACTTGAAAATCATATATATATTTTTATCAATGGTAGAAATACATTATATTTACATATATTTAATATTCATCAAAAATTAATTCATCCAATGAGAGAAATTGATAACAACAAAAATGCATGAATGATATTAAGAATTAGAATAGATGTACTATGAATTCCAGTAATTTAATTTTATAAAATAAAAAACAAATACAGCTAATGTTTCGGGAAAACTCTTGCTAAAAAATAGAGGATTTTGAAATTTGAAAAAAAATAGTTTGATTTCTTGTTACGGCTAAAGAGGTAATCATTCAAATCATTTATACAGAGAAAAAAACTAAAGATTGTTATTTTATTGTAAATGAGAATCCTGATCAAATATTTATTTAATTAAATAACAGATTTTAAAAAATATACGAAAATCAAATAAAATCGTGATTAATTTAAAACCCACGAATAAAAGTGGTAATTAACTCCGGATGTCTCTAACCGCTAAGGCTGTGTTTGCCAAAACAAAACAAAAAAGTTTGACCTTTTCGAAACATGTTTCCGTATAAATTGCGTTTGCGTTTCCAAACCGGTAATTAATTTGGAAAATAGGAAAGTTAATTACGATAACATTATATACCAATTAGTATAATAACTTAGAAGACATTATTTTAAAAGTAATGGAAAGGTTAATAATAGTATTAAAATGGTTTGTATATACTACACCTATTATCTTTTAGTCATAAAATAAATATGAAAAAAATAGTTTTATAAATTTATTATTTATAAATTTATAAATTAATAATAATAAAAAAATAAGAATTGAGTTGTAATTTTGCAAAACATCACCTATTATCTTTAGTCATAAAATAATATGAAAAAAATAGTTTTTTAAATCTATTCATTTATAAATTTATAAATTAATAATATTAATAATAAAATAAGAATTGAGTTGTAATTTTACCAAAACGTGAGACACAATCCGTATAAGTCAGTCTCTTCAACAACACCTTCTTCCTCACTTCCATTTTTTTTTTCTTTTTTTTTTTGTTTCTTCTTCTTCTTCTTCAGGAACAGAGGGCTGAAGAAGGAACGAGAAGGTAGTAGGGTTTGACTTCTTCAACAAGTTAGGGTTTAGGAGAGATAAGCTTGATCTGTCTTTGTTTCGAGCTTTGGTTTGATTTTTAGTAGGCTTTCAGCTGTTGAAGCATTTGGTAATGGCTGAAGAACGAGAAGATGGGAAGTGTATTGTTTCAAGGGAAGAAGAAGAAGAAGCCATGGAAGTGAAATCAAAGGCAACCATGGTTGAAGCTTTGGTTCAAGTAGCAGAAGAAGACGATCATCATGATGATCGTGAAGCTAGAAACCATGGAGAAGATCATGATGATCATCATCAAAATGATAAACAAGGAGAAGATCATGATGATGATGATCATGAAACTAATAACAAGGCTAAACAAGGAGATGCTGTTGTTGCTGATGATGATGATGCTACTGCTGCTGTTGTTGCTGGTGATGATGATGATGATGATGCTGCTCATGATGATGATGATGAAGGAGAAGATCAAACACATATATGCAGTGAATGTGGTAAAGGGTTTAATTCAGGTAAAGCATTGGGAGGTCATAAGAGGATTCATGGTCGTGAAAACAAACAATCAAAGGAGAAATCAAGGATGATAATATCTGAATCAGAAGTGGCTTGTTGTATTTGTGGAAAGAAGTTTATTTCCATAAAAGCTTTGTACGGACACATGAGATTTCATCCAGATAGAGGATGGAGAGGAATTCAACCTCCTTCTCACAGTTCTTCATCTTCAACACTTTCTGTTGATCAAAATCAGTGTATTTCCGATGATGACAGATCAGATTTGTACTCGGACGCCATTATTCCTGATGCTTTTGACCTTAAGGGTTGGTCTATAACTGGGAAAAGAGGCAGAAAACCATCTTTGAAGATTCAAACAAATCTCGAAGCTGATATGCTTGAAGCTGTTGATTATCTATTAATGTTAGCTAATGCAGAAAATGATCCTCAAAACCCTAAAAAACCTGAAGAGAAGATCAGAAACAAGAAGAAAAGATTATCAGATATGGAAGAAGGGTTGAATCCAGATGAACTTAATGCTCATATAAACGATACCAATTATTCTTGAGATCTCTGAGAAGGTGGAAGATAGGGTTCTTGATGAACAAAAGAAGATGAGAAAGAAGAAGAAGAAAAGATTATTATCAGAAATGGAAAAAGGGTTGAATTCAAATGAACTTAATGTTCATATAAACGATCCAGAAGAAGAAGAAGATGAAGATGATGTTCGTGGAAAACATATATGTGTGACCTGTAACAAAGTCTTTCGATCATATCAAGCTCTTGGAGGTCATAGGGCAAGTCATAATAAGATCAAGAATGAGAATTCTTCGTTGGGATTACGTACAACAGAAGCAACAACAGATACTCAACGATCTAACACATTGATGATCTCAAATACTACCAGAGAACATCGATGTGATAAATGTCAGAAGATCTTTCCGACAGGACAAGCTCTTGGAGGACATAAAAGAGGGCATTGGGTGGGACCCTCTGAGGCTGTAGTATCAAGTTCGAGTCAAGCTATGGAGGTTACACAGGAAGAAGAAGTTCATGGAGGATGGATGATGACGTTTGACTTGAATAAGCCACCACAGTCAGAAGAAGAAACGATCTAAAGACAGGTGAAGTTTAAAGGATTGATTTTTTTTACTTTTTAATTTTGATTAAAGTAAAAAAAGTTTTTAAATTTCTTGATGATTCATTGTAATTTAACAATTTACTTCTTGGGTTTTTTCTTCTTTTTGTTTTTTCATCTTTGATTCTTTGATTTTCTGTTTTAGAAAACTTTGAAGAAAGAGAGTCTGAAGACGTGTTAATTCAGGTGAAGTTTAAAGGATTGATTTTTAATTTTTTTTTAACTTTGATTAAAGTAAAAAAAGTTGGTAACTTTCTTGAAGATTCATTGTCATTTAACAATTTATTTCTTGGGGTTTTCTTTTTTTATTTTTTCATCTTTGATTTTCTGTTGTAGAAAACTCGAAGAAAGAGAGTATCTTTGTTCTCTTTTTTCCTTTTTTTCTTTGAAATTAACATCTCTTTAATTTCAATCTCAGTTTACAATCCAAATTTTCATCAATGCCGTAAATATAGTCTGAAAAGTTATATACATATATATATATATATAAGAATATGATTTTATATAGCGAATTTGGTGGGGTCCAATCCAAAGTTGAAACTTGAAAGGTTCCACTCTAAAATATTGAATCTTCTCTCAAAACCCAATACGTGGGCGTTGTTCTTTTCTGCGTTTGAGCATTGAAACGCTCTCACACATATTAAAAAAAAAAAGAATTTGTCTTAATAAATCATTTATCAACATTATTTTTATAATTATTATTTTTATAATTATTCTATGGATCTTGATAGTATCAAATATGAATCCACAAGTCATTGAATATCATACGCGATGAAATTAAACTCAATCCGAAATTCAGGTCAGAAAATTCTATTTACTTCCCCTTTATATCCATAATCAAAGAAACTTCCAACTTTCCGATCAGGGGAACTGAATCGAATTTGAATATTTATAAGTAAATAAAAATATATATAGATAAATAATTTTAGTATTTATAAAAAATATTTATAAATATTGAATTCACAATATCAAACTTACGACGATAAAATGAAAAGACGGATGTCGAGTGAGAACGATGTTAGACCAAGGCGAGGACGAAGGTAAGGAATGGAACCGATGATGGAGATGAAACAAAAACAAAAACAAAGATGAGAAATAAAGACAATGATAAGAGATGAAAGAGATATAACATACGACAGAGACGATGATTGCGGATAAAAAAAAACAAAGATGAATGCAAAGACGAGGATTAAAGAGGAAGGCGAAGACGAGGACAAGAGACTTAAGTGAAGTCAATAGACGAGAGACGAAACAATAGATATAAGCAGGCTACAACGATGAAAACAAATACAAGACTTGACGCCACGGACATGGCTCAGTCTGTTGGAAGAAATCTAACAAAAGGGTCGATGAATATGAACGACAAGAAGTAACTTTATTACTCGAGACTAACGCCACGGCTCATTCTATTGGAAGAAATTGATAAGAACCTATCCTATACTAGGTCGAAACCAAGACTAGGGCCCACACCACTAAAAGAGAGCTTATGAGAGTTATTGGAGGACGAAGGATCATGGTTTTATAAGGCACCAACTATTCTCATACATAGTCGACGTGAGATCTAACAGAAATCTAGCAAAAGGGTCGATGAATATGTATGACAAGAGGTAAATTTATTACTCGAGACGAGAGCGAAGCTACGGTTATGCAGGAGGTGTATCAGAATTAGGAGAGTGATGTTTGGTCATAACCATGGATTCACCTTAGCTGCACATGAAACAGTAGCAAAATTGGTCAGAATGAGGACCAAGATATGAATCCACAAAAGAGTAAAAAACATCGAACAGACATTGAAATCAAAGTTCATGTGAATAGATTGGAAATGGTTTGAACAGATGATCAATAGAATGGATTCATTATCAGAACAAGCAAAACAATGTATCAGAAGTAATAAACAGGACATGAAATAAGGTTGTTCGTTCTTTTACTGTAAGAACACAAAATCAAACAACTTAATCAGATTTTCAAAATCAGACTCTCAATTTACAACCAAATCATGAGAATTCAACAAAGAAATAGCTTTGAACGGAAGCAAACGAACGAACGAACGAACATCAATACGTAAAACGACGGAAAAATGTGGAAAAAATTTTCACCGGCGGTTTGACTCGACCAAGCCTCCGGCGACAGCATCATCCTCGCCAAGGAAAAGTCCATCGGAGTTCCTGAAAACGGCGTGGGCGGCACATAATATCACGCCGACGCTGACTCCCGCCGCTAAGTGTACGGCGGAACTCGTGAACCAGACGGCCCATACAGAAGCAAGGAAGAGGAAAATCACCACCACTCGATCGCGGACCTGGAAATTCCATAGAATCAATGGATCTTCTCTGAAGAAATGGAAGAGAAGCCAGAAGGCGACGATCGCGCCGACGACGAGGAGAGCGACTGGGCTGCCGATTAGAGCGAGTGTGGCGCACGCGCCGGCAACGAGCGTGTAGTTGACGAAAAAGTAGTGGAAGTTCGTTCTGGCTCGAAGGAAGAGGGAGGAGATGGATTCCGTTATACCGAAGACGCCGGAAGTGATAAATTCCGACCAGGGACGGTGATGCGAAATGGCGGCGGTAAGATTGTGAATGGATCGCGATATGACGTCACCTGGAGAAAGCGGGATGGACGTGTAGGTGCTAGACGGAGACGGAGGGATATTCCACGGCGGCTTCATAGAGATCGTTGACCGGTTTGACCACCGCAAAATGCTACCGGAGCAAAGCGAATCCGTACAATCGACGGGGAAAAGTAAGAGGGAATGTGCATCTGACGACTTTTTGGGTCAACCACTTAAAAACATTCTGTTCTGACCTCTTGCCAACTCATCATTGTCGTCCCAATAATATCATAATTTATATATTTATATTTGAAATAATTTTATATTATCAGGTAAAATTATTGAACTTTCGAAAATGGTTACATGTGTTGTTGAATAAAAAATAATATAATAATTTATATACTTATTTGAAATAAAAAATTATATATCAGATAAAATTATTGAACTTTCGAAAATTGTGGGTTGTTTAAAAGAAGAGGTTTATATTTTCAATTACTTCTAAGTTTAGAAAATTTGAAATAATTTTATATTATCAGGTAAAATTATTGAACTTTCGAAAATGGTTACATGTGTTGTTGAATAAAAAATAATATAATAATTTATATACTTATTTGAAATAAAACAATATATATCAGATAAAATTATTGAACTTTCGAAAATTGTGGGTTGTTTAAAAGAAGAGGTTTATCTTTTCAATTACTTCTGAAGTTTAGAAATTACAACATGATAATATATGAATTGTTTAATTATTTCCTTAAAAAATTAAATTGGCAAATGCTAAATAATAAAAAATATATATGACACAATGTAAAAGAATTACATAAATCGATACAATTTTGTTTAAAAATTATGTGTATCACGGTCAAATAAATAAAATAATCAACATGTATATATCTTACAATTGTAGTGTGTATATATATATACATATACATATATATCGTTTGACATTGAGCATTTTGTCTAAAAGAAAGTGTAGTTATTTTTTTTTTAAAATTTGTTTTTTTTTGTTATATAATAAACCTTACACTCATACAAAGCCTGTCTGCAGATTCATGGTCGGAATTCTCAAGAACATAAAAACCTTTAATCGTATAAAAGTTTTAGAATTCTCCGACGCCGGTTAACCGGAAAAGTTGTAATTTTCCGGAGCCTAAGTCGGAGAAAAGTACCGTACAAGACCAAAACTTTTGCCAAAAGCGTCTACTTTTGAAGCTTCAGTTGAAGAAGATCTGCCATTGTTTCCAAAGTAGATGTTCCTGTCAGAGCTAGGGTTTCGAAGCTGTGTTCCATGGTGAACTGTCTGAATATTGCTTCCACAGTATCTTAAAGGATCAAGACATTGATGGGTTTGTCGGAAATTTGATTCATTATGCGAGATTAGGGTTTCAGAGTCTTCTCCATTGTTAACCACAATCAAATCCTTTCCCATCAGCCGTAACACAGGGTTTGAAGGACTTATCGTAGCCATTCGATTCATACTGTTTGAATCTTGGAAGATAAATGGATCAATCGGATTGAGTAAATTGTCTGATTGTTGCCCTAATTCCGCCATTGTTGACCTCTGTTTAAGTAACTGAGACTCAAAAGATCTCTCTTTCATTTGACAACAACATGAAAGGAAAGATCTTTTGTCACCATTGATGACTCCTTTAAGCTCAAGATTCTCCTGCTGAGATGAAGCAACAGACTGTAATGAGATTCTCCTGTCGGATTCTGCAGAAAGAGGAGATTCAGAAGAGTTTCTGTCAGTGAAATCAATCTGATCTTGAGAAGATTGAAGAGTTTCTGTAATGACAGATGAATTTCCATGGTAATCATCAGATATAATGGCTTGAGGACTAGGTAAAAATGATCCTGGAGGACCTGGAATTGGAATAGGATCGACCTCCATGAATGAGCTTCCATGATCAAGCTCTGTACTTTCATTAACAGTTTGATCATAATCCATCTCTTCAATCTCCTCAGAATAACACATTTCATGATCACCATTGCCATTACAGATCTGATACAACTCAGCATTTACGCCATTAGTTTTGTCGAACGAATGATCTTCTTCATTGTTTCCATCATCATCATCATCATCATCATCAATCAAAGATTTAGGGCTTATAAGGATATCATCTGTTTTTCCATCATCAGAATCATCATCCATTAATGCATGTTCTTGAGCCATTTCAGATTCCCATTTCCTTATTTCTTCATCAGAAAGAAGAAACCGAGCTTTCTTCAGTTTCTTAAAAGACTTAGCCTTAGATATAGACGATTTTCGTACACAATTTGCAGGAGATTCGTCCGAATGCCTCGTTGCATCTGTAGAAATGATCTTTCCAGCTGAATGAAGGACTCTCGATGAAGGATTTTGATCGTTTTTCCGCCTAAAAGATGTCTCGTTCTTCCATATTTTCAGTTTGTTTAGATAAGAAGGAACTGAAGCGGATAAATCAGTAATCTTATTGGTCGGATTTCTGAACGAAATCGGATCTTCTGATCGATCCTCGCATGACCCATGAATCTGATCTCCATTCTTTTTCAGTTTCCTTGACAAACGACTTCGTTTCGCTACGATCCTTTGAAACAAAACTCTCGGCCGAACAGACTTCAACTGCTTTAGACTCTGTCTTCCTTCTCTAGGATATCCTTCTTGATACTCCGAAATCTGTTGGACAAGAGATTTTAGCCAAGTTTCAAGAAAGCATTAGACGGACACCTTTTTATAAATATTTATAAAAGATATTTATAAGTATTAAATTCACAATATTAAATTAACGACGAAAAACAATATAAAACAAATAAAAATATCAAAAATAGACGTCGAGTGAGGATGATGTTAGACCAAAGCGAAGGCGAATGCGAGAGATGAAGTCATGTGTATAGATGAAATAAAGATGAAGATGAAAAATGAAGGCGATGACAAAAGATGAAGACGATGATAGAAGATAAGAAAACAAGTATGAAGACAAAGACGATGATGAGATACGAATTCAAGGATAGTAGATTCAGATGAAGACAATAAACGATGCAATAGATAGAAGACAAATGAAATGATGATGGCAAAGTCGATAAAAGATCAACGTATGGATAAGTGTCATTGTTAGTTTTTTTCTTTAAGTACCAAAACGACGTCATTTTGACGCCGCTTTTTTTTTTTAAAAAAAAGACCGCCTAGAGATTAATCGGACGGCCAGAAAACGCCCAACACCTAGGAGGCGACTAGGCGGATGCCTAGAACGATTTTTAGAACACTGATATCACATGATTTGCTGTTATCTACAGAACATTGAATGCATTTTAACTCAATTCGATGAACTATACGTAGAAAAGAGGTGTAACGAGAGTCATACCTCAGAAGCATTGGCTTGAATCGAGACGAGTTTTCTGTTATGATTCTTTCCATGGCGACCCTTCTTTCTGATAGATCGAAATTTACTTCCTTTACCTTCATTTGAAGATTTCTTCTTTAAATTCTCATACTTTCCATCTCTCAACATAGAAGAACTATTCTCATTGAACTCAGATAAAATCCGCAATTTTTTGCCCTTATCATCAACATAAACAGGACCAACATTGATAACATCCTCTTTCGAACGATTAGACAAACCCTTCAGATCTTTACCTTTTCTTGATACTTCAGGTTTATCTGAAACCCGATTCGAATACTTTGAATTCGTAGCCCACATTGTTCCGTTTCTTTCATCAAGCTCTTCTAATGTGCATAGTTTAGCAGTAGCATAAATTTCAGTCATCGTTCTAACTCTTCTCGGCTTAATCTTGTGCTTGTTTGGCTTAGTAATTGGCAATGTCAAATCCATAGATAAACACTGATCAATGTGAGCATTCAAGGTGGTATTAGAAGCAGATGAGAAGGTTTTACAGATAGGGCAAATCTTTGAAGCCATGGATTCAGAAGCAGTAAGGCAATTATCTTCCTTAGATCTACGATTCATACAGCTTCCAGATTTCAGTAATAGTCCACACTTTTTACCTGAGTTCTTGATTGTGGTACCGACCTTTGAAGCATTTACGGTAGGACGTAAGTCATTCTCAACCTCTAGTAAGCATAAATTGCTACTTTCAGATCCTTTTCCCGTCAATGTTAGCGTCTGATTTGATCCAAGATTGACATCAGGTATGATTTGCTCCTCCAAAGAACAATTCTTGGAAGGAAAAATCTTTCCACACTGGTTTGTTACAGCACCAGAGGGCTGAAATGGTGGTAATGGATGATTTATGCCATGGCTCAAACAAAGTTGTAAACTTTTAGGTGAAAATGGCCAGTTGTTCTTGATGTCCTTGCTCCGGTAACTACATGTATAATCTCTGCAACATCACAAAACCATAATTATACTATCGGTAAATCTGATTTTTGTTGACAGAAAGGGGACAATTTCTGGAAAAAAATGGATAAAAACAAGCCACCGCAACGATCTGGATAGGTACTCTTCATCATCATGTTGTCTCTTTCAGTATGAATCAATGGATCAAAGAAAAAGATTTGATGAAAAATTGAAAATTTTGGATCTGACCCATTAAGCAAAACTCAATGGATGAGAGTAGAGACCTAACCATGAGGACAAGCTTAGCCATAGGATCTGACCCATTAAGCAAAAACTCAATGGATGAGAGTAGAGACCTAACCATGAGGACAAGCCTAGCCATATGATCTGACCCATTAAGCAAAAACTCAATGGATGAGAGTAGAGACCTAACCATGAGGACAAGCCTAGCCATATGATCTGACCCATTGAGCAAAACTCAATGGATGAGGACAAGTTTAGCCATATGATCTGACCCATTAAGCAAAACTCGATGGATGAGAAGAAAACCATGAGGATAAGCTTAGTCATATGATCTGATCTGACCTATCATGGAAAAAGCCAGAGACTGACTGATTATATACCTGATGGAGAAATTGGGGAGATGGAAATTGTTGTGATGAGATGAAGGAAACTCATCACAAGAACTGGTCAAGTGTAAGAAATTGGAAGAAAATGGTGGGTCATTTGGAGAGTTTTCATTAGTGGATAAGAACATTTGCTTCTTCCACTGTTACTAATTGTCTGATTTTCAAACTTCACTTCTTTACTCTTCTGCATAACATCAGATTTTAATCATCCAATATAATATAAGCTTATATATGAACCTGCAAAAATTCAAAAACTTTTGAGTATGAGATTGAATCCTTCTGCAACATTATTTCATGTGAAGATCAACTAAAGATCAAATCTTTCTAAGTATGAGCTTACAAAGAGATGAACAAGAGTAAAAGATTGATTATTGATCCCTTTTATTTGAGTTTTCCAATCTGATTGGAGTGTTATTTCATGTGGGGAATCATAATAAAAGTTAAAATCCAACATCAAAACATGAAATAGCAACTAAAAGATGAAATAAATTGAGATTAATTAAGACTCACTTGGGAATTTAAACAAACAGATGGTGATGAAGAAAAAACCCAAATCATTGAAATTTTCTTCAGAATCTGAAATTTTCTTTAAGAGATCATAGTATGGTAAACAAGACAACAGAGGGATTCAAATGGATGAAATTATGAGAAATAAATAAATCAATAACATGAGATTTTTAACTAAAAAAGATTAAAAAAATTTAAATCTGGAAACTTTAATGGAAGCTCAACGAGACCAACATCTTTCCATTGCCATGAACAGTGATGAAACCTTTCAAGAGCACATTGTTCCGTTTCTTTCATCAAGCTCTTCTAATGTGCATAGTTTAGCAGTAGCATAAATTTCAGTCATCGTTCTAACTCTTCTCGGCTTAATCTTGTGCTTGTTTGGCTTAGTAATTGGCAATGTCAAATCCATAGATAAACACTGATCAATGTGAGCATTCAAGGTGGTATTAGAAGCAGATGAGAAGGTTTTACAGATAGGGCAAATCTTTGAAGCCATGGATTCAGAAGCAGTAAGGCAATTATCTTCCTTAGATCTACGATTCATACAGCTTCCAGATTTCAGTAATAGTCCACACTTTTTACCTGAGTTCTTGATTGTGGTACCGACCTTTGAAGCATTTACGGTAGGACGTAAGTCATTCTCAACCTCTAGTAAGCATAAATTGCTACTTTCAGATCCTTTTCCCGTCAATGTTAGCGTCTGATTTGATCCAAGATTGACATCAGGTATGATTTGCTCCTCCAAAGAACAATTCTTGGAAGGAAAAATCTTTCCGCACTGGTTTGTTACAGCACCAGAGGGCTGAAATGGTGGTAATGGATGATTTATGCCATGGCTCAAACAAAGTTGTAAACGTTTAGGTGAAAATGGCCAGTTGTTCTTGATGTCCTTGCTCCGGTAACTACATGTATAATCTCTGCAACATCACAAAACCATAATTATACTATCGGTAAATCTGATTTTTGTTGACAGAAAGGGGACAATTTCTGGAAAAAAATGGATAAAAACAAGCCACCGCAACGATCTGGATAGGTACTCTTCATCATCATGTTGTCTCTTTCAGTATGAATCAATGGATCAAAGAAAAAGATTTGATGAAAAATTGAAAATTTTGGATCTGACCCATTAAGCAAAACTCAATGGATGAGAGTAGAGACCTAACCATGAGGACAAGCTTAGCCATAGGATCTGACCCATTAAGCAAAAACTCAATGGATGAGAGTAGAGACCTAACCATGAGGACAAGCTTAGCCATAGGATCTGACCCATTAAGCAAAAACTCAATGGATGAGAGTAGAGACCTAACCATGAGGACAAGCTTAGCCATAGGATCTGACCCATTAAGCAAAAACTCAATGGATGAGAGTAGAGACCTAACCATGAGGACAAGCTTAGCCATAGGATCTGACCCATTAAGCAAAAACTCAATGGATGAGAGTAGAGACCTAACCATGAGGACAAGCTTAGCCATAGGATCTGACCCATTAAGCAAAAACTCAATGGATGAGAGTAGAGACCTAACCATGAGGACAAGCTTAGCCATAGGATCTGACCCATTAAGCAAAAACTCAATGGATGAGAGTAGAGACCTAACCATGAGGACAAGCCTAGCCATATGATCTGACCCATTGAGCAAAACTCAATGGATGAGGACAAGTTTAGCCATATGATCTGACCCATTAAGCAAAACTCGATGGATGAGAAGAAAACCATGAGGATAAGCTTAGTCATATGATCTGATCTGACCTATCATGGAAAAAGCCAGAGACTGACTGATTATATACCTGATGGAGAAATTGGGGAGATGGAAATTGTTGTGATGAGATGAAGGAAACTCATCACAAGAACTGGTCAAGTGTAAGAAATTGGAAGAAAATGGTGGGTCATTTGGAGAGTTTTCATTAGTGGATAAGAACATTTGCTTCTTCCACTGTTACTAATTGTCTGATTTTCAAACTTCACTTCTTTACTCTTCTGCATAACATCAGATTTTAATCATCCAATATAATATAAGCTTATATATGAACCTGCAAAAATTCAAAAACTTTTGAGTATGAGATTGAATCCTTCTGCAACATTATTTCATGTGAAGATCAACTAAAGATCAAATCTTTCTAAGTATGAGCTTACAAAGAGATGAACAAGAGTAAAAGATTGATTATTGATCCCTTTTATTTGAGTTTTCCAATCTGATTGGAGTGTTATTTCATGTGGGGAATCATAATAAAAGTTAAAATCCAACATCAAAACATGAAATAGCAACTAAAAGATGAAATAAATTGAGATTAATTAAGACTCACTTGGGAATTTAAACAAACAGATGGTGATGAAGAAAAAACCCAAATCATTGAAATTTTCTTCAGAATCTGAAATTTTCTTTAAGAGATCATAGTATGGTAAACAAGACAACAGAGGGATTCAAATGGATGAAATTATGAGAAATAAATAAATCAATAACATGAGATTTTTAACTAAAAAAGATTAAAAAAATTTAAATCTGGAAACTTTAATGGAAGCTCAACAAGACCAACATCTTTCCATTGCCATGAACAGTGATGAACATTTCAAGAGTGTCTTTAAATGATTTAGCATTAACACTTACAGAAATTGAAGTAAATGAATACAAAAACAAATACCCATTTAAATAATATAAATTTAGATTTTGAAAAACAAAAATCCATGAATAATCAAAGAGAACAAAGAAGAATACATAAACCACGAAGACGAAGAAGATGAGAACAGAGAGTGCTTCTTCCACTGTTACTAATTGTCTGATTTTCAAACTTCACTTCTTTACTCTTCTGCATAACATCAGATTTTAATCATCCAATATTATATAAGCTTATATATGAACCTGCAAAAATTCAAAAACTTTTTGAGTATGAGATTGAATCGTAGCAATCCTTCTGCAACATTATTTCATGTGAAGATCAAATCTTTCTAAGTATGAGCTTACAAAGAGATGAACAAGAGTAAAAGATTGATTATTGATCCCTTTTATTTGAGTTTTCCAATCTGATTGGAGTGTTATTTCATGTGGGGAATCATAATAAAAGTTAAAATCCAACATCAAAACATGAAATAGCAACTAAAAGATGAAATAAATTGAGATTAATTAAGACTCAGTTGGGAATTTAAACAAACAGATGGTGATGAAGAAAAAACCCAAATCATTGAAATTTTCTTCAGAATCTGAAATTTTCTTTAAGAGATCATAGTATGGTAAACAAGACAACAGAGGGATTCAAATGGATGAAATTATGAGAAATAAATAAATCAATAACATGAGATTTTTAACTAAAAAAGATTAAAAAAATTTAAATCTGGAAACTTTAATGGAAGCTCAACGAGACCAACATCTTTCCATTGCCATGAACAGTGATGAAACCTTTCAAGAGTGTCTTTAAATGATTTAGCATTAACACTTACAGAAATTGAAGTAAATAAACAAAAACAAATACCCATTTAAATAATATAAATTTAGATTTTGAAAAACAAAAATCCATGAATAATCAAAGAGAACAAAGAAGAATACATAAACCACGAAGAAGAAGAAGATGATGAACAGAGAGAAATATTCAAATAAAAAATTTCAAATTAATAAACAGATTGACCAAAACAACATACACAAACCTTTTAGATTTCTTATGCTGAGATGATTTTTTCTTGACGAGAAAAAAAAAAGATTTACCAGCAAAAATGGTTTATAAAGAGAGAGAAAATAGATGATATAGAGAGAGAAATAGAGAGAGAGAGTATAACCACGCACTCACACATCAAGAGGGCATCGGGTTCCAGAAAAAATAAATAAATAAAAGAGTGATTATAAATTAATAATAAGAGTAAATTATATGACAAATTATAAAAAATTTCATGTTTATGTTTTTTTT
>CM071863.1:61316715-61338556 GCA_036759665.1 Gynandropsis gynandra
TACACGACAAATCTCTCTCTTTTTAATTTCTTTTATTCACAATAAATATTGACTTTTTTATATTTTCCATCATTATTTAATTTTAAGAGCTAAACGATATATTGAAGGATCTCAAATTAGGGTCACACATTATTATTAATTAGGGTATTTAATGTTAGAAAATTGACTATAATTTTTGTCCTTATATATTACATATTATGACATTTATTATCTCATGTTATTTAGAAATATGGTTTTCTTTAATATATATTTTGTATTCTCTCTTTAAAGTAATCAAAATGAATGAATGGAATAAATTTTAGAAATGTATTATATTTTATAAGAAAAATAATATGTGCACGCAGTTTATGTTTATCCGGGTTGAATCAGATTTTTCATTATGCTTTTTGTATTTTTTTTTATAAAACTCGGTTTTGAATTAATTCTTTAAAATTTTGTCAATATAAAGTCAATAACTTTATATATTATTAAGAACAACCGAAAATAAAACATCATCTAATACCTATCTAATACCTTTCCAAATGTAATCTTTTTTTTTTCATGTAATAAGTATAATTACACTAATTTTTTGAAGCGTTTTTTGGTCGTCGGTTATATTTTAATTATGCTCGAAATACGATTTTTAAACAATTATTTGTCGATAATAGTAACATTATAATTTTATCTTAATATATAAAAAATTTACAAAATTGTTATGATAAATCATCTCACATTGGTACGAACTTTGAATTTTGATATAAATAAAATATTGGACAACCCTACATTTTTTAACTAATTTTAGAGATTAATTAGATTCAAATCTATATTTGACATGATATCAAAATCAAATTCATTCCGATTTGAATATTCTGATATTAAACTTCCGATTATGATGTCTACGCTCTAGAACCGAACCTGAACGTGAAAAAAAATGTTAAGATAAATTATCTTACATCGATTATGACATAAATTTTAGATTCATATATATATATATGAATGTTATTAAACGATTCTATAATTTAGAATTAGGTAAACTTAAATCTATATTTGACAAAAAAAATCAACACATTTTGACAAAAATCAACACATAAAACCACATGATTTCATGAGCAATTAAATTAGCAATAACATTTGGGAAAAAAGTACAAATCACTTGGATTTGGAATTTAGAGGTATTAGAATGAAAATGGCTTTTTCTCACAATTTTTAGCATTGGCTTGCGGATTAAAATTTAAGTAATTTCATGAATCGTATACACGTCTTCAATGTTATTTCATTATTGAAAAATATATAAGGAAAAAAAAATTGAGAAAAAGCATTGGTATCTCAATGCATTACAATAAATGGATTTAAAAATGGCCAAAAAGGTCCAATTAAATAAAGACATGTGTGGTCTGTCGACTTTTAAAATTTCTAATCTCCTTTGTACCACCAAACCTTATTATATAATTTATCCACCGAAAACTCATGAAGAAATTTCATATAGTTTATATTTATGTTGATTTTGTTTTTTTTGTACATAAATAAATGCCTTCAACACGTACATATGTGTATTATTATTTTTATATGTTAAAAATATAAATTCATAATATATTTCGATATAAAAAATCAAATTTAAAATTTAAACAAAAAAAGTTCACGGTAATATTTACATACAATAGCGTAATTATAGAAAATGTATACATTTTATACTTGAAGACTATGCTAATCCATGCAATAGCATGTGTAAAATTAGATCTAATAATTTATTATGTATACACTAAATAAGACTACAAAAATGATAAATATTATATCATCAAATTAGATTAATTCAATTAATGTTTGAATTCCCATATTGAGAAAGTATATTTACATAACACACATTAAGATAAAACGAGATATAATAAAACATAAAATCATCATCACTAAAATATTAAACAATCACAATATTAATTAACAATGTTACACAATAAACGCGAGATATTTACTAGACCGGTACATACAATATCCGGTTTACACTCGATGAACCGGTTCAGTTTTATTCTTTAGCAATTTCCATATTTGATAAATAAAAAAATATAATATAATTAGGTTATAAATTCCTCTAACGCAAAATATGATTCTTTTGTACAAAATATAAATATAACAAAATTGAATGCATCTATTGCACCGTTGACCAAATATACACCATTAATCACACCAAACTTTACACACACATATACATATATATATATATATACTTTCGTAGGGTCATTTTCATAATCATAACGCATATATAATACCATTTATATAATAAATAGTCCAATGGTTGCTTCCCCTAACATAATGGCCTCGTACTTATAATGGGCCTAATAGTCAAACTAAAGGGCCTATGAGTAAGCCCAATGGGCCTAAGGTTCATCTCACAAGTGGGCCCATCTTCATCAACTTGGAGTACTATGAAACGCGACAAAGAGAATCTGAACCGTTCGATCTACGGCTTGGAATCCAGTTCGGTGGGCCCCACGGAAACGGTAAGAAGGTAGGTACTACACGCCGCATACATGCTCGGCTGTTAAATACGTCATCTGTCACAGCCCCGTGACGTGATAATTTCCGGCGCAAAAGGAAATAAAATAAAGGGGGTGGTCAATGTTGCTTTTTGACCGATCGCTTTTTTTTATTCCTTGGAAAACTGCTACTGGGTTCCTCTAATTAATTATTTCATTTATTATTATAATTATGTTGTTATTTAATCACCTATATAATACAAAATAATAATACCTTATTATTAAATCCATATTTTACGTTAGAGTCATCATTTTAAATTGGTACTAACTTTTTTTGGCTGATTATGGTTTATACGTTGCATTTCTTTCTTTTTTTTAGATTTACTAAAAAAATCAATTTTAATACTCCAAACCCTTTTCATTATTGAAGTAACGTTAACATGTTTATTTTAATGGTCTTTAGGCATATAGTTCGATTTATAATATGATTTGCTTTACATGCATTTCTATTATATACTATTATTTGTATTATTTGTATATATATACACTATATATTTAAATACTTTTAAAAAATTTTAAACTTATTTCAAATGTTTGAAAACTATAGTTAAAAATAGACATTTAAAAAATTTCAATAACTTTTTTATTTAAATTTTGATAATTTTATTCAAAATACAATATATCTCATTTATTTCATTTTCACCCGTATATCTCTAAACGCAACTTTTTTAATATTTCTTATATATGATTATATCACTTAATAAGATTTAGAAAATATTTTTTTCTACCAAACCATATTTTTTACCAGAGGTAAATGGACTGCGTTAGATTCAACAAATGTTTTGAATTAAAACCAAAATTTGTTCAATTTAATCACAATTGGAATCAAATATAATATACATTTGATATTTAGATTCAGTTTAATTTTACCTTATTTTTAGAATATTATCTAAGAGATAAAAAAAAATAAAAAATAGAATTTCCAAAATAAAAAAATATAACCAAGTAACAGAAACTCATAACTAAGTGGGGGATAACAAACTGGCTAAAGTCTCTCTAAACAGAGCAAAAAAGTAGCCGGTAACAGAATCTGAACCGTTCGATCTACGGCTTGGAATCCAGTTCGGTGGGCCCCACGGAAACGGTAAGAAGGTAGGTACTACACGCCGCATACATGCTCGGCTGTTAAATACGTCATCTGTCACAGCCCCGTGACGTGATAATTTCCGGCGCAAAAGGAAATAAAATAAAGGGGGTGGTCAATGTTGCTTTTTGACCGATCGCTTTTTTTTATTCCTTGGAAAACTGCTACTGGGTTCCTCTAATTAATTATTTCATTTATTATTATAATTATGTTGTTATTTAATCACCTATATAATACAAAATAATAATACCTTATTATTAAATCCATATTTTACGTTAGAGTCATCATTTTAAATTGGTACTAACTTTTTTTGGCTGATTATGGTTTATACGTTGCATTTCTTTCTTTTTTTTAGATTTACTAAAAAAATCAATTTTAATACTCCAAACCCTTTTCATTATTGAAGTAACGTTAACATGTTTATTTTAATGGTCTTTAGGCATATAGTTCGATTTATAATATGATTTGCTTTACATGCATTTCTATTATATACTATTATTTGTATTATTTGTATATATATACACTATATATTTAAATACTTTTAAAAAATTTTAAACTTATTTCAAATGTTTGAAAACTATAGTTAAAAATAGACATTTAAAAAATTTCAATAACTTTTTTATTTAAATTTTGATAATTTTATTCAAAATACAATATATCTCATTTATTTCATTTTCACCCGTATATCTCTAAACGCAACTTTTTTAATATTTCTTATATATGATTATATCACTTAATAAGATTTAGAAAATATTTTTTTCTACCAAACCATATTTTTTACCAGAGGTAAATGGACTGCGTTAGATTCAACAAATGTTTTGAATTAAAACCAAAATTTGTTCAATTTAATCACAATTGGAATCAAATATAATATACATTTGATATTTAGATTCAGTTTAATTTTACCTTATTTTTAGAATATTATCTAAGAGATAAAAAAAAATAAAAAATAGAATTTCCAAAATAAAAAAATATAACCAAGTAACAGAAACTCATAACTAAGTGGGGGATAACAAACTGGCTAAAGTCTCTCTAAACAGAGCAAAAAAGTAGCCGGTAACACCCCTAAATATGCCCAAATGGATTTTAGTGGTGAGAATTATTTCATAATTTCTTTTTTTTAATTTATTTATTAATGTTCTGCCATAACAATATTAATGCTAAAAATAGGGTTTTTTTTTCAATTAATATTTTTCACCAATATATTAAAAATAAAAAAACGAAAATTATTAAAAACTATGCTTTTTTATTTGTTATATTATAGTAATAAACGAAATTATTGTGTAACGTTTGGTTCAAAATTATTTATATCTCCTAATAAGAGCTATCATAACATGCAAAAAAAAAATAAAAAATAAAAATAAAAAATCCCCTCCGTATGTGGCGGGATATTATTGGTTGGGCTGGCCCAAGACGAAAAAGGGCTTTTATGTGATGGAAAAATTCATCATCATCATTATAATCATAATCATCATCATCATCCTATCGGCTACTTTAATCGATTCTTTTTTCATTTAGTAAAAAAATACTAACAATCACAGCTCAATCAAATGGCATAATCTTCTTCCTCTGTTTATCTCTCTCTTCTTCAAAGATTCTGTTTCTTGTTGCCCACAACACAATCTTCTTCCTTTTTTCGAAGGGTTTTTTTTTGTTCGTTTGATTTTTGTGAAATTAAAAAAAAAGTTGGAGTTTTTCTGTCTGTTTGGTGGAAAGTGTTTGAGATTTATCCAATTGGGTTATGAATAAACATCATCATTTCGTTTCTGGTAAAAGGAAATTTGTTCTATGAATTTTCCCCTTTAACAGAGATTGTATAAGATAGTTTTTTTTTCACTTTTTTTTAATTTCTCTGATACCCAGAGAGAGAGAGAGAGAGAGAGAGATTAGTGAAGAGAACTCTCTCATCGTCGTCGTCGTCTTTTTTGTAATTACATAGAAATTCCGATCGATGATTGCGGCGGTGCCGAAGGGCTGCGTCGGCGGTGGTGAAGGGTCGTGTTCAATCAGTGAGGTGATGGTTTAACCTTTTTTTTTTAAGAATTAGAATTTGAATTAATATAATTTTTGTTTATTCAGATAAATTTTTGCTTAGCTTATAGTTTAAGCTAAATCTGTTTAGTTTTGCTTGATATAACGTTGTCAAATGTTTTTATTCTTTTTTTCCATTAAATGGATCCATGTTTTGTCTTGATTCTGCTTATAGATTGTGTCGAAATCTATGTATAATCATCTCAAATTGCCTCGTATATACAAAAAGAGACAATTTTTAACTTTGTTCTTATCAAAAGACGAGTTCTTTTTGTTCTTTCTTTCAGTTCTAAACTTCTGTCATTCTTTTTCTTTTTATGGGTCTGTCCTTTTTTGTTACTTATGTCCTCTAATCATGGATTCATCTGATTCATAGTGTTTATGTTCATCATGGGTCTGTCTCTTTTTTGTTACTTATGTCCTCTAATCATGGATTCATCTGATTCATAGTGTTTATGTTCATCATCATGGGTCTGTCCTTTTTTGTTACTTATATCCCTCTAATCATGGATTGATTTGATTCATAGTGTTTATGTTCATCATGGGTCTGTCATTTTTTAGCTGCTTATGTCCCTATGATCATGGATTCATCTGATTCATAGTGTTTATGTTCATCATGGGTCTGTCTTTTTTTGTTACTTAAGTCCCTATGATCATGGATTCATCTGATTCATAGTGTTTATATTCATCATGGGTCTGTCTTTTTTTTTGTTACTTATGTCCCTATGATCATGGATTCATCTGATTCATAATGTTTATGTTCATCATGGATTGATCTGATTCATAGGGTTTATGTTCATCATGGGTCTGTCTGTTTTTGTTACTTATATCCCTCTGATCATGTTTTTGTTACTTATATCCCTCTGATCATGGATTAATCTGATTCATAGTGTTTATGTTCATCATGGGTCTGTCATTTTTTGTTACTTAAGTCCCTCTAATCATGGATTAATCTGATTCATAATGTTTATGTTCATTTCAGATTCATATGCAATTACAGATTTAGTTGAATCTTGGATCAGTCATGGCTGGTTTTGATGAGAAGATTGTTATGATGAATGAAGGATTATCCCATAGATC
Organism: Gynandropsis gynandra; assembly: GCA_036759665.1. Taxonomy (NCBI): domain Eukaryota; kingdom Viridiplantae; phylum Streptophyta; class Magnoliopsida; order Brassicales; family Cleomaceae; genus Gynandropsis; species Gynandropsis gynandra. The sequence goes on from CM071863.1 coordinate 61,323,418, forward strand.
TGATCAAGCTTTGGATAAAGAAGTTTCATTGAATCATGAACAGATAAATTTCGAAGAAAACGATTCATTTGAAATGGCTGAAGAAAAACCGAATTCACGAGGAAGTCTCGGTGAAAGAATTGCTGCTAGAGCTGGATTTAACGCTCCGAAATTGAACACTCAAATCATTCGTTCGACTGATTTCTCGCTTAATTCTGATATTCGATCTCCATGTTTAACGATTTCTTCTCCTGGTCTTAGCCCTGCAACATTGTTAGAATCTCCCGTTTTCCTTTCGAATCCTTTGGTAAATACGAAAAATTCGACAAACCCTTTTCGTTATTTTGATGATTATTGATGTTAATCTCTTTGAAATTTCTTTCATTTTCAGGCTCAACCATCTCCAACGACGGGAAAGTTTTCGTTTTTCCCTGGTGGGAACAATCATACGTTATCGTCGTCTCCTGATAAATCTAAAGACGAATTCTTCGACGATATTAACGCATCGTTTACCTTTCAACCCGTTTCAAGATCTTTACCCTCGTTCATCCCGACCACGACAACCAAAGTAAGTTTGATCATACCGCCATTCGATCAATCTCGATATTCAAATCATTGATTATTTCTTGGTTTTGATTGGATAATATATATCAGGAGATTTCGATCGATTATGGTAATTGTAATACGTTTCGGATCGTTGAAGATATCAAGCCAGATCCTCAAAACATTCATGGAAACGTTCTTGGATCATCGGCTGAAAGATATAACAACGGGAATGAGATTGATCAAGGCGATCAAAACATGGGCGATTATCATCGTCAAGACGAAGAACAACGAGAAGAAGATGTAGGAGATATGGTAGCGGGTGGTCCACCGGCAGAAGATGGATATAATTGGAGAAAATACGGACAAAAACTCGTAAAAGGAAGCGAGTATCCACGAAGTTATTACAAATGTACACATCCAAATTGTCTCGTCAAGAAGAAAGTTGAACGGTCTCGTGAAGGTCACATTACGGAGATAATATATAAAGGATCTCATAATCATCCGAAACCGCTACCTAACCGTCGTTCAGCCATTGGTTCATCGGGTTTAGGCGTTGACGTACAACAAATAGATGGAACTGATCAAGTTGATCAACAAAATGGTTTGGTTAGAGATTCTGAGGAGACGTCTCCGGTCTCGGGAGGATTTGAGTATGGTAATCAGTCTGGATTAATGCAGGTTCAACATGAATCTGGCGATGCTACGGCTGTACTCGATGCCTCGTCGACTTTCTCTAATGATGATGATGATGATGATCGTGGGACTCACGCAAGTGTTTCTTTGGGTTACGATGGCGAAGGCGATGAAACTGAGTCCAAGAGAAGGTAAGAAAAAATGGGTATTCAATTTTGGTTCCGGTTCGGGTTTTTCGGATTTTGAAAAATTGGATCCGAATTGAATTCGAATGTTTTCGGTTTGGGTTCAATTCGGTTCGTATTTGGGTTGTTTTGGTTCAAGAGAATTGGATCTGAATTGAACTCGAATGTTTTCGGTTTGGTTTCGATTCGATTCGTATTCAGTTGTTCTGGTTCGAGAGAATTGGATCAGAATTGAATCCGAATGTCTCCAGTTTGGGTTCGATTCGGCTCGTATTCGGGTTGTTCTGGTTCAGGAGAATTGGATCCAAATTGAACCGAATGTTTTCGGTTTGGTTTCGATTCGGTTTGTATTCGGGTTGTTTTGGTTCAGTAGAATTGGACCTAAATAACCCGAATTACTTACATTTAGATAGTTTGGTCTTTAAAGTAGTTCAGTTTTAAATTCTTCGTGTTTTTTAATATTAAAAAGATAAAAGTATAAAAATACAAAATAAGAAAAATATTAAAGTAAAATTCATTAGTTTTTAGTTAGGTTGTTAGATTTACAGGTTTTATCCGAATCCGAACGGTTCTAAAATTTGAACCAATATGGATTTTTTTGTATAATCCATATTTTAAAGGATTCGGATTATTCAGGTGGGTCCAGATAATTCGAATTAGACACCTCTAATCTATCGAAAAATGCGTAATGAGGAATTGATGGTTTTCGATTTTCAGAAAGCTCGAGGCGTATACAACGGAAATGAGCGGAGCAACGAGAGCGAACCGTGAGCCACGAGTAGTCGTACAAACGACAAGCGACGTCGATATTCTCGACGACGGATATCGTTGGCGAAAATACGGTCAAAAAGTTGTTAAAGGAAATCCAAATCCAAGAAGTTATTACAAATGTACAGCTCCTGGATGTACTGTAAGAAAACATGTAGAAAGAGCTTCTCATGATCTTAAGGCCGTAATTACTACTTATGATGGTAAACATAATCATGGTGTACCTGTGGCTCGAACCAATGGTCATGCTGGTGGTTCAGGTGGTGGTTCAGTGACTCAGACTCAATCTGAGCCACGTCATCACCGGTTTGATAGACCGGTTACGAGTAATCATCCTCCTCCATTTGGTCATCCTTTTAGTTTTCAACCTCAATTAGGTCATCCTCCTCCTGGATTTTCATTTGATTTGACTATACCGGTTTTGACCTTCGGTCAACAGAATTTACCTGGTTTTCCGATGCATCCTTACTTGACGGCGCCGCCACCTCCACCGCAGCCGCCGGTGGTTGGTTCGAGATCGACGGAGCCTAAAGTTGAACCTATGTCGGAATCTGGACTTGGTTTGTCTGGAAGTTCATCGATTTATCGGCAGATTATGAGTAAGTTGCCTCATATATGATGAGAGCTTTTTTTTGCGAATTATTTTTTTTTTGAGGGGATGAGGAAAATAATTCATGATTGTTTATATGCATTTCTGGTTTGTCCTATTTGGCAATATGAACACATATATATATATATATGGCCACATATATGCTCTTTTTTTTATGAGGTTTGAATGTTTAATGGCTCATGTTTTTATTGCCAAAACAAATTGGTTACATATATAAGTGTAATTTTCTGGCGAAAAGTTATACTGACGAGATAAATTGTAATTTACCAAGATAAATACATAGATATATATATATATATGGGCCAGACCCAAAGTAAATCGAGATTTAGATGTACTAAAAGTAGTCTTTGCAACAATAATAGAATATAGCCCAAAATAAAATAAAGTCCATATAAATAATAAAATAGATACAAAAAGACACATATAGATAGCCGTATGAATTGTTTGTGACTAACAAATATCTAAGTTTATTTTAAAAGATAATAACAAAAGGATATAAAAATTATTAAGCCCATTATAACATATATTCTGGTTTTATTGAGATGGGCCATTGCATCTGTAACAAAACACGAAGGAAATGGGTCAAATCCAAAGTAAACCGTGATTCAGATGTGGTAAGAGTATTATTGACAACAATAGTAAAACACTTTAATTCAAACATAATGTTATAAAATATCATTGTACTAAATAAAAAGTAACCTTCTCGAATAAAAAATAAAAAAAATAATTTAATAAAGTTACGAGCGGTCGAATTTAGTACAATAATATTTTATATTTTTTATTCGAGAAGGTTACTTTTTATTTAGTACAATGATATTTTATAACATTATATTTTTAAACATAGTATACTATTATAATGTATTTTTCCTTTTTTCTAATAATTGATATAACAAAATAAAAAAAATAATTTAATAAAGTTACGAGCGGTCGAATTTAGTACAATAATATTTTATATTTTTTATTCGAGAAGGTTACTTTTTATTTAGTACAATGATATTTTATAACATTATGTTTGAATTAAAGTTTTCATATTTTTTATATTTTATTTGGTTCATTTGATTTGTTTATCATATATGATATTACAACTAACTCAAAATAATTAAATAATCTGGCTCGCGAGCCAACTCGTTTTTTGGTGAGCTAAAGGCGAGCCGAGCTGAGCTGAGATTTTCTAGTTCGTTTAAAAAACGAGCCGAGTTGAACCAGCTCGTTTTTTGGCGAGCTGAGCCGAGCCAATCCATTTTACACCCCTAATCCAAAATAAAGCCCGTATAAACAATAGAATATATATAAAATCCTAATCGGGAGATACACCTATAGATATAGCCGTATGGATTATTAGTAATTAACAAATATCTAAACCTGTTTGAAAAGACAATAGCAGTTGATAAAAAATGTATCAATCAAAACTGCATCCCCACGGATACATTTACAAAAAAAGAATGAAATTAGCATGAAAATAATACATCAATCCGAAAACCTAAACTAAAACCGTCTATACAAAGAAAGAAATCTTTTATTGTTTGTCCACGTTATCTAGAAACACTGTTATATATATCATATATATATATATAATAAAACTAGAGATAAAATCGGAGATGGAGATATTGTGGACGAACCACATTTGCTGATTATATAACAATAGACGATATTGATTTAATCTAATCAGCAAATGTGGTTCGTCCACAAAATTAATAACCTCAAGATAAAATGGTGATTGGATATAATATAATCAATAATTATTATAATTTATGAAGATAATTTTGGATGGAAGAGAAGAATCAAAATATCGTGGAAAGAATCTCTGTCATGACATATATTCATGCATTCTCTCAATCAATCTCTTTCATCACTTCCCCCCTATAGATGTAAACTTCACCATATTATTATTATTATTATTATTATTATTATTATTATTATTATTATTATTATTATTATTATTATTGAAGTTGACATTTTCTGAAATTTTACACCGGTGCTTGTACCGAAGTAGTTCACGAAACAAAAGGAAATAAATTTATTTTGTTTAAAAAAAGAAGAAAATAAAAAGAAGTAAAGTTGAGAGAGAAAGATGGTTGAGGTTGTCATCAATGGAGGGGACCATCAATATACTCAGTTGGACACCATACTCATCTTTACCTCCAAACCCTACATTTCATCCTTACCACAACTTAATTTTATAGTTCTTTTATGTTATGTTATTCCTCATCATAAATTTTTATATAAAAAAGATTAAAATGTTAAATGATTGTTAGGTAAAATTAGATTCAAATTTATATTTGATATCTATATAATTATGAGAATTCACAATCATCATAATGGATGAATCCTTAAAATTTAATACAAAAACCCATAAACAATATAATTGGATCATAATTTGGGATCAATTTTGATTCGGTTTAAGGTTTATTTTGATCATAATTTGGTCGAATTTTGATTTTAATTCAATTAAAATCCATTCAATATGAAATTTCAACAAAATTAAAGTGAAATTTAAACAAAAATCTATTTTTATCGGTTTGTTTGATTTTGATTTGAAATTTGTCTAATTTTGACTCTAACTGGGTGCAATTTTGAACAAATTTCGAGGTAATTTTGAGTGATTCGTGTTTTAATCGAATGAAAATTAAAATCGGATCAAAATTGGGTGCAATATTGATCCGGTTTTGATTTTCACTCGATAAAAAATGAATCACTCAAAACTAAACTGAAAGTCAAATCCAAATTGGAACAAATTCGGGTCAAAATCGAACAACGAATGATAATATATTTTTGTTTAAATTTTAGTTTAGTTTGGTTGAAATTTCATATTGATCCGGATTTTAATCGAGTGAAAATTAAATTTAGGTGCAATTTTGATCAGATTTTGATTTTCATTCAATTAAAACTCAAATCACTCAAAATTACATCAAAATTGGTCCAAAATTCCACCAATTTAAGTCAAAATTTGACCAATTCCAGATCAAAATCAAACAAACCGATAAAAATGGATTTTTGTTTAAATTTTGGTTTAGTTCAAATTAAATTTCATATTGATTTGAGTTTTATTCGGTTGAAAATCAAAATTGGATGCAATTTTAACAGCAATTTCGGTGTAATTTTGATCTGATTTTGATTTTCATTCGATTAAAACACGAATCACTCAAAATTGCACCGATATTGTCTCAAAATTGCACATAATTCGAGTCAAAATTGGACTAAATCCATGTCAAAATTGAACAAATAGATAAAAATAAGTTTTTGTTTAAATTACAGTTTAGTTCGGTTGAAATTTCATATTGATTCGAGTTTATTCAGTTGAAAATAAAAAGTGGATCCAATTTCTGGTTAAAATTGCTAGGCAAAATTGAGCATAACCCAAGTCAAAATTGGACCCATATTCTTGTCAAAATTGATCATAAACCATGTCAAAATTACACATAAATCGTGTCAAATTTGAGTCTAAGTATGGTTACAATTAACTCTAGATCGGGTTGTATCGAAATTGGATAGAAAATCAGGTTAAAAATGATGATTTTTAAGGTTTTAAAGTAAAATTGGAAGATTTAACTGAAGTTTAAACCGAAGAGGTTATAGGTAAAATTATTAAACATGATGGAGAAATATAGAATTAGAACCAAAACAGGAGAAAATATACGATAAATGCGAAACATGAGGAGAAATAGGAATTTTCCTGCAACCCGTAACCAGTAGTCACATGCAATATGAATACGATGAATGGATTTGAATTGCTATATATGTGGAAATAAAATTAAGGAGGAGATTAGGTATTGGTGGTGAGATTGAATTGAAATGAGGGAATATAAATATAAATGGTATTGGCAAATAATGGAAAGGTGACTTATCATCTTTCTATACACATAATTAATGCATACTTGGGGACCTAACTTTCTTTATCTTTCATATTCCAAAACCAAATACATTGCCATTTATCATACAAAAATAAATAAAAAAAATGAGTTGGAATGATAATGTTTATTGGCTTCTAGTTCAAAATCAAGTATGAAATAATAAATTATCTCATACCCTTTAGATATTATACATTTTAATACGAGAATTCTAACATATTATCCAATATATTATTAAATTCTTTTTTAAATTTATGAAAAGAATGAATGAGGGGATTACACTATTAAGACCAAAGGGCAAAGGCATTGTGACGAAAATGACTTCCAATAAACGAAGCTGAGAGGCAGGCGAGAGAGAAAGGTATGGGGGCCTGCCTCCACTGTTTTACTTCTATTTTTTTATATATATTATCTTTTATTTTATATAATTATGTATATATATATATATAATATGTATAATTAATTATATGTAATATAGGTTTGAGATACAGCACAGCATCTCGGACAATGACTTGTCCAATGAGACTGCAAGAGCCCTGAAAAACCTAATCCCTTTGAGAGTTACATTTCCATTGCCTTCTCATTAGGGTTTCTTTTTTTTTTACCACTTGACTTTATTCTCATCCAATTAGAATGGTTCGGTTCGATTTTTTGTTATTTGGTCTATATGAATCATTTAACATATATTTTTTTAGATTTGTTATATATATATATATATTTTATTTGTGTTTGAATTTTACGAATATTTATAAAATTTATCAAATATGGATTTCAGACTAATCCCTAAAATTACGTCAAAAGTTTAAGATTATTCAATCTCATATATAGAAATCTATAAATTATGTCTAGTCAACATAGAACAATACAACATAATACTTTCCCTTACGTCACTCGGCCCTAGAGTGTAAATGTCGCAATCGGATGCCAACATGGTTAAATTTAAATTAGAACGAACTAGACTCTAATGCCATATCAAATATGGTATACTTAATCCCAAAAATTATATACAGGACTTAATACCTACTTAATCCCAAAAATTAGCTCAAGAGTTTAAAATTGTCTAATATTATATACAGGACTCCGTCGAAATGTCTAGTGTATATAAATGTTATGATAAATTGTCCCACATGTCAGGATATGAACTTTGAACTCATATATATGGTATTAGACAACCTTAAACTCTTGAGCTAGCTTTTGAGATTAGTTAGGTCTAAGCTCATATTTAACATGATATCAGAGCCTGATTTGTCTCGATTTGATTATACCGATGTTGGACTCCCGATTGCGATGTTCACGCTCGAAGACCGGATCTGAGCGTGAGGGAGTGTTATGATAAGTCGTTCAACATCGGCTAGAACATGAACTTTGAACTCATGTATATGGTATTAGACAACTCTAAACTGTTGAATTAGTTTTTAAGATTAGTTAGTCCAAAGTCCACATTTGATAATAAAATAACAAGTTTTATTTTTCTACAACGATAAAATTAATTAAAAAATCGGTTTTGGTTAACATATTTAACCGAATGGTTTTAGATTTGTCAATGAAGAATTGGAATCCAAGTGGTCATCCTCTAAGAATTGGGACAACCCTATCAATTAAAAGTAATATACTGTGTACTGATCTGACTGTTCGAAGGGTGGAATTGTCTGTGGAAAGTGGAGTTTTCTCTATTTGTTTTTCTGTCAATGCAACTGAATTTATATAATATGGTTTTTATGCACATCTTAATTTACTTACGTACGGATTAATGGTGTCTATAATCCATCATTAACGAATATATATACTATGTTTAGTCTTATATAAACTAGAGAGGGATAAAACAGATTCTACAACATTATAATCTTATTCCGAAATTAGTACAATATATAAAGATAAAGAATATATATCACATTTGTAAATTTTATCGTAAAGTTTTAGATATATAGATAAAAACTATATCTTAAAAGAGTATTAAGAATCTTTAAATCTAATTAAAAAGCACATTCGAATGTACGACTAATATGGGTTTAGTTATATATCAAATCAAACGTAATATGGAATGTGTGATTAGGGTTTATTCTGTTCATAGTCCACCCTCAAATGGTCATAATCACATTAAAGTAATCCTTAGTGCTCTATTATTAATATCCCTTTTGGTCTAATTTGCTAAAGTATTTTTTTTCTTTTTTTTTAATAATTTCAATGTTTCTAAAATTATAATTCTTTTTAAAGTCGCTAAAAGTTAGACAGAGAAAATGATACAACATTCTAAAAAGAAGGATTTTAACAACTCTCGTGGACTAATATGGTGTTTGATTAAGAAAACCCGTCAATCACTTATATCGAAAATGTTTCAATATAAAAATAATATATATATATATATAATTTTAATATTAATCGACATAGAATAATGCTAGATAAATCTAATATCACGTTTATATTCAATCCTAAATTCTTATATATATATACATTACAAATAAGAACTCGATATAAGATTAAAATTATAATAAATGAAATTTATAAATAATAAAACCCATTCTTAAATGATCTGAAAATAATTTCAAGATGAAGAAAGATTTATCTCATTTTTTTAAATTAAAAAAATTCCAAAGAAAATGTTATTGGTATATTGATCTAGATATATATATATATATATAAATATATTATCTATATTAACGCTTATGTCATTAATCTTTTATATTTCTAAAAATACATGTAATTAAATATGAATGTTAAGAGGATAATATCTATCTCAAAATTGATCAAAGATTACAATGAACTCCTAACAATTTCATAGATCTAGAACCATTTATAAAAAATAAAAAAATATTTATAATTTGAAAATATTTAGTAGCTATGAAAAATTGTAGAAAAGGGGCCTCCTATTGTAGCATGTGTCTATGATTTGTTGCCAAATGGTAATTTCTCAGATAGGCTTATCATCTTCAATTCTCTCGTCCCCCCCACTTTGAAAGTTTGTATATTTTGTATATTTTGGTTATACATTTTTATATATATATATATATATTCATATATATAAATGTAATATATGAATATATATATATAATATTTAGGCACCTCGGAAGACGTGTCACTTCATCAAAATTGATTTGATAGAGAGTCGATTCCTTTGATGTTATATGTGTTCCTTTGCTCTTTGTGGGTCACTTTCACATTTAACAATCTATTCCCTTTATTTAATTCTATTTAATTATATTTCATTTTTGTTATTTTTTTATCCGATTCATTCTGCAAGCCTCTAGTCTTTTCCACGTTAAAGTCATAAACAGGAAAAAAAATAACACTTGAAATTGGTGATTTATCTTCGGGGTATGTATATAATAATAGTAGTTATTTAGTAATTAGTAATCATATATATATCATAATTGATCTGATTTTGTTTTATACCATATATTCTTAATTTAATGTGAGGTGAAACATAATGATAAAATGAGTTATAACAAATTTCGCCATGAAAACAATGTAGGAAAATAATGATAAATATATATCTACAATAATCACATAAAAAGCGAAATCTTCCTTCTAGAACCAAATGAATATAAACTTGCATAATATTAAATATATTATACAAATAAATAATATATAAATAGTGAAAGTGGAAAGAGGTATCGAAGAGACAAGGATAATATATATGGAAATTACAATATTTTAGAATGAATTTATTAGTTTTTTATATATTTTGAACTGAAGTTTATGGATTTCACAATCCATTATATATTTTTGTCTGACACTTATTGATGGGAATATCGTTTTTAAAACGGGAATTCGAATATTGGCAAAAGAAACATTTTATTTTCGTCATTAATCAATTATGTTATTTATATCATATTGTTTTATTTTACATCATATATAATATAAATTAATATTATAATGTTTCACAGAATCGTAATAACCGTAAATTTATATATATTGAATAGTTTTAAACTGTTAAATTCATTTTTGGATTGAGTTAGATCCTATTATATATCCTAATTTATTTTGGATATTAATTTACTATATTATTATGCTATTATATAATTATAAAAGAATATATACAAAATAATCGAATGAATTGCGTGGAAAACATCCAAAACGTCGAATAATAGAAAGATTTCTATATATGAAAGGCGACACTTAGATCCGTGATCATCTTGCTAAGCTAACACCTATATATATATATATAGATGTTTATATATATATATATTTATATGATTAACATACTAAGAAGGAAAAATTTCCCAATGTGGAAGAATCTCTCCCTCACACTGACCCGACATCTTTAAATCGAACCAATTATGCATTCTTTCGTCTTATATATATATATATATATTGTAGACTTTGTAGTAATGCTCATGAATAAAATTATGAAGTCATGAGCTTAATTCTTCATCATTTTAATATTTGTGCAAACAAGAAAAATAAAAGTAGCTATAGTCAAATGTAACTCTCTTATGCTCACTGTGTTTTTTTTCTTGATCTCTCACGTTTTGTGTATATTTCTGAAACAATGCTCAAGTGTTTTTGCCCTCTCGTGTGATACTCTTCACACAAGTTCATTCATATATTAATTCCTTACAAAAGATTTGAAATTGTCCTAAATCAGACAACTTCTTACACATACTCAAAATAGGCCTTTTACATAGCCTTTGACCTTACAAAATACTGCAAATGTTCCTTCAATTTTAATTTTACCCGTTGCATACATATTATATATATATATATATTGTCTTGAAAATGACCCCTCTTGTTGTTGTTTTCTGCATGGGCCGCCGAATGGGCTTGGTCTCCTAGGCCTCACGCGCTGGGCTTCTTCTGCTGGGCTGCGTCGCTTTCTCCTGTGGGTCGCGTCTTGATTTCGGCCCGCTTGCTCGCTTCATTTCGCGGGGTCTGAAGGAAGTCTCCAGAACCACGCACTTCACCCTCTCGCCTATGGTTTACTCCAGACAGGGCGATTCTCGTCGCCTTCACGGTTTCTCGCCGGTCAGCCACTACATATATATATATATCAATATGTGAATGTGTAAATATATATTATTAGGATCAAATGTTAATAAATAACCATTAGACAATAAAGTAGAGACGACAAAATATAACAATGGGTAACAAAGTAGAGACAATGAGAGTTAATATTGAAAATCGAATGGAACAACAAGTTCTATGTTCTTATAAAGATATTGAAGAATCTCGACCAACTGAGATTTCGAAAACATAGCTCCGACATTCAGATCGAAAGAGGAGAAAACCACTATGACAGAATGAGTTTATTGTGGAGGAAAATGTTGCTTATTGTCTTCTATACGAAGATGGAGAACCACTCATGTTTCGTGAGCCAGTTCAAAGAAAAGATGCATCTCAGTGGATGATAACAATGGAAGAAGAGATAGAAACGATTCACAAAAATAAGACATGAGATCTTATTCCTTTACCACAAGGAAGGAAGGTTTGAAACAAATGGATCCTCAAATTAAACGAGATTGCAATGATCAAGTGAAAATGTATCGTGCAAGGCTAAAAGGATTCTCTAAAAAAGAATAGATTGATTTTAAATCTTTTCACATGTTGTTCGACTCACAACAATTAGAGTTATCTTGCCAACGTATGCTACATTGGATATTAACTTGGAGCAGTTAGACGTTAAAACCATGTTTCTTCATGGAGAATTTGAAGAAGAAATTTATATGCTCCAACCAGAAGGATTTTCAAACAAAGAAAAAGAGAACTTGATTTGCAGGCTAAACAAATAAATCTCTATACAGTCTCAAACATGCGTCGAGATGTTGGTATAAGAGATTTGATTCTATCATAATGAGTCTTGGATACAACAGTCTGAATACATATACTTGTGAGTAGAACAAAGGATTTGATGATGATGATTTCATCATTTTGCTATTATATGTTGACGACGTATTGGTAGTAGGCCCCAACAATGATCACATTAAAGAATTGAAGGCTCAATTGGCTAAGAAGTTTGAAATGAAAGACTTGGGCCAAACAAACAAGATTCTGGGGCTGCAAATTCATCGAGACAGAAATAATATGAAGATTTGGCTTTTACAAAAGAACTATATTAGTAAAATCTTATGTCGTTTCAACATGCAAGATTTTAAGCCAATTTCTACCTCTCTTCTTATTAATTTCAAGTTATTCTTCAAGATGAGTCCTAGCACGGAAGAAGAGAGGATGGAGATGTCTCGAGTACCGTATGCATCAACAGTGGACAGTTGATGTTTTCCATGGTATGTACCAGACCAGACATTGCACAAGTAGTGAAAACGATTAGTTGATATATGGCAAAACCTGTAGTTGAACATATGAGTATTGTAAAGAGGATCTTGAGATACCTTAAGGGCACCACAAATGTTGTGTTGTATTGTGGAGGATCAAACTTGACTGTTATTGGGTATGTCGATTTGAACTATGCCGGTGACCTCGATAATAGCAAATTCACCACATGATACGTGTTTACTCTTGCTAACGGTGATGTAAGCTGGGTTTCAAAACTACAATTTATCGTAGCGACATCTACGAAAGAGGCTAAGTATGTTGCGGCTACACAAATCAGCAACTTGGTTGCAAATGTTGATGGAAGAGTTTGGTCATAAACAAGATAATATTGTCTTGTTTTGTGATATTTAGAGAGCTTTGTATCTTTCAAAGAACCCAACATTTCATCCAAGGACGAAACACATAAAAATACAATATCATTTTGCACGGGAAAGTGGAGGAAAGTAGCGTGGATATTCAGAAAATCCATACAGAGGAAAACATAGCGGATATGTTGATGAAACTAGTAAATGATGGAAACTTTATTTGGTGTCGATCTTCTATGGGTGTAGCGAAAACATGAGCAACTTGACAAATACGAAGTGGAAAGGAAGAAGAAATACAAGAAAAGTGATTTTGAGTGGAGAATAAAAGTTATCAAAACCGCTTTATTGGTGGTCAACAGAAAACAAAAATTAGGCACCGTTTGGAGAAAAATTTAACCTTGTTTCTTAAAATGTTTTCTATATATACGAGGTGTTTTCTTTCACCACTTAAAATCATCCCAAACAATAAAAGAAAAATACAAGAAGAAAAGGACACAAATTTAAAAAAAATATTTGTTTTCTAAATCTTCTGGGTATTTTCTCTTTGGTATTTGAGAATATTTTCTCCAAATTGTTAGATAGAAATATCACTGTTTTTCTTTAAAATTTAAAAGAAGTGTTGCAATTTTTTTAGAGTCAATAAAAAACTTCTATTGTTCTCTTGTAGACATAGACACTTTGTCGAACCACGTAAAACCTTATTATCTTATTTTTATATTTTGTTCGTCCCTACTTTATTGCCTAACAATTGTTTATCACATCCAATCCTAACATATACATATAATTTATTTGTTACTAAACATTATTTGCCCCTCTATCTCTCTCTCTAATAGTGAAAGTTTCATAAAATCATTTTAGATATTGAGAACTTAGTTGTGTGAATGTGCAAAAAGCCCAAAAGCGTTATTTTTTTTTTGTTAGACGCGTAGTATTTTTTCTGTACTATATTCTTAATGGTAATCGTAAGTGAACTGAATTACCCGACTGTCATTGTCAACACAAGCATACGTTGACATCATCAATGTACATGTATATGTTATATATATGTGTATACATATGTATGTATATGTGTCTAAGTATATATGTATATGTGTCTCAGCTAGAAACGCATCTCTCTCTCTCTCTCTCTCTTTGCTCGTTATCACACACACATATGGAGTCGGCAACGGCGGCGTCGTCGGCGTGGGACTGGACCGCCGGACTCCACCGTGTACTATGCATGCAAGGCGGAGAAGATGACGTCAGTTACGCCAAGAACTCAGAGGGACCAGCCTGCGCCATCACCTTATGTAAACCGATGCTGATGTCAGCAATCCAATCAATGAACCTAGACGAAAACAAGTTTTATGGATCCCTAAGGATTGCTGATTTAGGTTGTGCCACGGGGTACAATACTTTCTCCACCGTAGAGATGATCGTGGAAGCACTCCGGCGGCGGTATAAGACGGCGGAGGTGGAAGCATTCTTTTGTGATTTGCCGTCGAATGATTTCAATACGTTGTTCCGGTGGATGAATGAGAAGCAGAAAGGGAAAAGAAAGTTCTTTGGGTCGGGAGTAGGAGGTTCGTTTTATACGAGGTTGTTTCCGAGAGAGACACTCCATGTCGCCGTCAGTTTAAGTGCTTTGCATTGGCTCTCTCAGGTCTCCTTCTCTCTCTCTCTATATATATATCTTTATTTTTTATAATCTTATATATACATATTATAATGTGTAGCATATTAACAAATGATCAATTTGCAACACATATATTCCACAATTTAACTCTTGTTTGTGGAGTAATTTACAAGTCTAAATTCTGGGACAAACAGATGGACAAGGGGCTAAGATCCAAATATATGTATATATATATATGAAGAAAAAATAAAATAAAACACATACATAGAATCTTCTAACTCAAAATCAAAATGGATTAGTCTATGCTCCCTTTATATATATATATATATATATATATATATTTTGAAAGAAAAAAAAAAAACACACATATAGAATTTTATATC